>JAPZPC010000208.1:0-59844 GCA_037952705.1 Haplographium delicatum
TGCGCGCAGTCCAGTCTTTTTTACAGTCCCCAAAAAGTGTCGCGGTCCGCAAAAGACCGGACCGTTGGCCAGTCTACCCAGCAGCAGCTCGCAATGTTCGTCATCTAGATCAAGCTCTGATGCGCGCTTTATAAAGAAATCATAGAGACTCGCTTTTGTAGGAATTTCGTTACCTTTCTGAAAGCTGTACTGGAACGCCTCTTTGGTGAGGTTCCATTGAAGATCTGAAATACTTTTAGCCATAGATGGCTCAACCAACTTTCCTGCACTATCAAATAACCGAATTGTATCGCCTCGAAAATGGAGAGGAGTGCTAGTCTGGACGGCAATATTCATAATTGGATGATTATCAAATGCGGTATAGATCCAATTAGGGCCTCTAAGTAAGGGCATTAGCAATTTAAAAGCTCTTGTGATTTCTGTATCTTACACATCAACAGGATATCCTAGCTTGTTGCTCTGATGTACCTGGGTCTACAGTTTAGACTGGACTATCTTCTGCAAGGATGAGTTACTAGAGACATACTTTACCCCCGATTCTATCTCTAGCCTCGATTATGGTGACACTAAAGCCGTGATTAAGCAAGACGTCAGCGCACCGCAATCCAGCCACTCCAGCTCCAACGATGCATATGTTGGGAAGCCTGCCATTGGGCCACTCTGTTGCCTTAGACGAGCCCGCTCCCGGAATATCAATATACTGTCTGACCATGGCTGGCTGGGAAAGGGAAAAGGAAGAGATAACGACTGGATACTGTGGTAGCGGTGCCTGCGAATAGCCGAAGTGGAGAGGAATCTGCGACCAGATTCGCGCTGTTGTAGAAGGGTCTCTTGGTCAGCTGCGTATCATGCACAGCCGCGCACCGTAGAATCCCGATCTTTACCAGTATTTCGACTAATTTATTACACATAAAGATAAAATTCAGGTTCAAAGGGTTACCAAATTTAGAATCGTAGGCCCTATTTTATAAAAAAAATTGACCCAATCTTGGCGTGGATGGGTTGAAGACGAGAACCAGACCGACAGTCTTGGGGTTGAAGATGGCGAAAACAAAGGCAATAAATACTATTAAAACAAAAATGACGAAGATGTAGACGATGAGGACAGCGACGAATTCCTTTTAGCATTCTATCAAGGGATTTCAAAAGATTGAGAGCCATTTCATACTGCGGTATTGCTGTTAATGCCTTATCGACGAGTCTTCTTGACCACCGAAGGTCACCTCGGTCCGAGTCGACGAAGGTGGGAGATGTAGTGTGGATTGCCTGGAGATCTCCTCCAACACTTGTCCTTCTTCCGAGTTATCCTGAAGGGAGTTCAAATTTACAATACAGGCTGTTAGGGGAGACATATGTTCACGGTATAATGAATAAAGAAGAGCTACTGGGGAATATAGAGTAGAAAGAAATTAGTCTTGTTTAGGTTTCTAATGCTTACTGTCTGGTAAGTAAAAGGTGTATTAATACAAGAAGATGCTACTCAACAGCTACCGAAGAGGGGTTTGTGAAGCTCTATCTTCCACCTAGCGGAGAGAGACCCTAGGATTGTCCCCCTCTCCTAAACCTATCGACATAACGCGCTAGTTACTCTCAAGACATGATACTTAGCGATACAAGATTAGAAACTCATGATATAATAGGAAGCTAATTTATTACTTGGCCAAGCACTTGAAAGACATCATCCTACCTGCTCATCTCTTTCACAAAGAATGATTGTCTAGGTAAATACTGTGAAGCGTGAAAATAATTTCCAGCAGCCGCTTTTGTCTCTAAAGTCTCTCTATGACAGCCAAATTTTCTTATACTGAGGCATAATCAGAATGTAAGATTCACTCTTTCTCGCTAGCCATCATACGCCGTCATCCGCTCGGCGGGCACCTGATTCGCGCCGTAAAATAAGGAATACCTTACTCATGGCTCACAATTTAACTGCTCTATCTTGATCTCCACAATCCTCACGCCTCTATCACAATATTTACCACCCTTCTGAAGTGCCTCGACATGACTTGGATGACAAATGTTGAAGATCACCAAGACCACGAACATCAACGTAGCATCAAAAATATACAGCGTCCACTCTCTCCTGATCAGCCACCCATTATTGCCCTGTGAATATTCCACAAGTCTAAATATAGATCGTATGAAAATTAAGATGCTGCTTATAAACAGTATTCGTAAGTCGATTTTCCAATTAAAAGCCATTCGGGAACTGCGTACTGTAGTGGTTCGATAGATTTGGGAGCTGAATGTCAAGGCAACGAAGATAAAGAGTGCGAAATATGCGAGAAGAATAGAGAGGCCGGCAATGACGATTTTGGAGCCAACATGGTAGTCCTTCAGAGTACCTAATGGCATGACTACTGCCCCCGCACCTTGAACAAGAAGGCCAAGTACATCACCAGAAACAAAGAAAATTGTAAGGCGGGAAGCTCGAATCAGAGCTAGATTTTCGCCACCAGTAATTCGGATTATCCGGCCAAGGCACATATAGATCGATGCAGCGAATAAAGCAGGGGCGAGAAGTGTAGGGCAGCTCTGTGCAATGAAGAGACTGAGCGTATAGTTTGGCGATTGCTTAGCTGACAGGATTCGAAAGACATATCCGGATATCTCACCTGAGGTATGAAGTTAAGCAGAAATGCCACGACGAGCAGGGGGGAATTACATACTCAAGCCGCCTAAAGCGAGTGGAAGAAAAATCCAGGTCCGTGTCCGAATGAGCTGGTATATATGAAGGGCTGTGGTAGCGCCAAATAGAATGATGAATAAGATTGCTGCAGTAATTGAGGGAGAGTAGCGATAGTATTCAAACACGGCCTGGGAAGTTTTGACACCCATCGTGTCGGATTCAGGCGAAAGATCAGATGTTCTAAAGTGCGAGTCCTGGTATTGAAGTAAGAGCGAGAAAAGAGAATCTTCAAAGGCTTTGCAGAAAACGACGTAGAAAGATGATCAGCAGATGGACGGATTGAAACGCTTAAAAGAAAGTAACAAATGGCTACGTAGAAATTCAGACCACCTATTCTCTCATCTGGACTTTACAGACCTCATATATACACTTTTTATCGTCTCAATATTTCCGTATAGCGCGTACAAATTACCTCTTCCACCATAGCAGCCTTCACTTTCGACCTCTCTTCACTGCTAGGCGGACCTGCATGTTCCTCTAATCCCAAAATACGATCCCTGTCCTTCATAGGCGGAATTTGTGGAGCCATGTAATCCGTAGTTCAGATTCATGAGGGAAATCTCGCATTCTCTGGAAGCAAGGGCCGCGCTATTTAGCCTACCTACTCCCCGCACGTTAGAGGCTCAGAAGGGTTACATCGCCGCGCGAACTTTCGCACAGCGTATAAATTGCTATTCTGGGATCCAATTCCTGCAGCTACTCTGTCGGTAGAACTGCGGCGCGGCGCGCTCGTTTTCAAACGCAAAAGGAGTAATGAAAGTCCTCTCGGTCCTCGTACATATTGCCATCTTGAGATGCACCATCTTCTCTCCACAGTCAAGAAGCCTATGAGAAGTTTCGTCATGATCTCAACGCCATGCCAACCAGAAGATTTCATTCGAAAACTCGGAGGGGCTGCGGCCAGTGCAAAGAACGGAAGACGAAGGCGAGAACCTCTCTTGACTTGGCTTGATGTACCTGACATCTCCAGTAGTGTGACGAGGCCAAGCCTGTGTGCAATAGTTGCGCCAGGAGACAAACTATCTGCTCTTTTGCCTCGGAGAAATCAAGTCTGCTTGTATTTGGCTCTCCATATGCCGGTTCCTTAGCATTCAGGACAAATAACATTACAACAAGTGCCATTGGCATCACCGATAAGACCGTACCGTCTCATATTAAAGAAATCAGCATGGCAAAGACGTATTCCCTCAAAGACGACAATAACGATACACTCCGCTTGATGCATTACTGGATATCGACTTGCTATAGCATATCAAATCTAACTTCTATATCGCTACCGTTTCAAGATGCTCTTCCCGCGCTTGCATTGGAATACGACTTTCTTCTCTCGGGATTACTGGCGGTGACTTCACTCCACTTGGCTCTCCTAAATCCCTCTGACATCCACACTAACTCTGCAATCAAGCACCATTGTAAAGCGCTTACCCAAGTTTATCCTCATCTGACAAATATTTCATCTGATAATGTTGCTGCGTTATTTTCGTTCTCTTGCCTGATTGCCTTATACTCCTTTGGTTTTCACCAGATACAACCATCATCTCTTGATCCGCTAGAGGATATCTTTGAAGTTTTAACTCTTATGCGTGGCATTAAAATCATCGTTGAAAAAGGGGTACAATGGCTTCTGCAAAGCCCTTTCGCTGAATCAATTATCCCAAACCAAGTAAATACAAATCGAAGCCTTACGCCTAAGATCAGAGCAGCTATTTCTACGTTGTCACAGCGCAGCTCTGAGCTGAACATGGACTCAATAACCAAAGATACCTACACGGTCACGATAAATTTACTCCTGCAGACTTTCCTTCTTGCTACTGAAAAACCAAGTCCGAAGATGACTGTATTGCCTTTTCTAATTATGGTGCCTGACGAATATATGGAGAAATTAAAAAGCCGGGACCCGATGGCGTTGGTGATTCTCGCGAATTACGGAGTTGCTTTGTACTGGCTAAGAGGCTATATCTGGTTGCGTGGCTGGGGAAAGGAGATCGTTGATGGTGTAAGACATACAGTAGGACCAGAATGGCGTCCTTGCCTTGAATGGGCTGTCGAAGAAGTTAAAGGCTGCGACGCTGTAGCATAAAATCTTATTATAGATTTTGATACGCTATTCAATACTAGATTGAGATCTAGACAGTGGGTTATTCTTAAGGTTATTCGGTCGAAACTCAATCCAATTAAGTTATTTCTTCAGGTCTCAATTATTATTCGTTCTATTTATGCGCGTCGCAAAGAATCAACGTCTTCCCCAGCCCAGTTACATTGCCTTCTCTATTACTTCCGGTAGCCTGTAAAAAGATAAGCAAAGTCAGCTAACAAAATGAGCTAAGTTATCTAATCATGTTATCCTGATGCCCCGCTCGGTAGGGCAGAATTGGCATGCTGGGATATGGTAACCAAGTCAAGTTCTAATCCGAATAAAGAGCAGGATAAGTTAACCCAAACCAAGACTTTCATGAGCGCATCGTCTTCTTTTTTATCTTCGACCTTACCGGTACTTCGGGATGAGTTCTCAATCTATTTTCTAAGTAACTCTGCAAAGATTTATTTATGCTAGTAGTGAATTAAAAGGACATCTGCATGAACGCCAGCAGTTCTTGTTTTAAGATGTCCCACTTCCTTCATTAATGTCTGTTTACGGGTCAAGTTCCAGGGCTTCGCCAAAAATTAGTCTCAAACAATTCGTCCTAAGCTGAAGAGTTCCTATACTTGCTTAGCCTTTGGAGAATATGCGTGGTATCTCAGTCGAACTTATTGTGACGTAATGGCATTGGGATCTGTTAATACTAAAATTATTTCTCCGGACGCATCACTTCATTAATAGCAGCGACGAAGCTCTGCATGCGGAACATATCACTGAGATCATCAGTTTCCTGATTCTTGGGAGGCAGGATCTGAAGAATCCGGCTTGACTCCTCCTCTGCCTGAATTGTCTCCTTGGTGATTCTAAAGGCGAAACAGACTATATGCAAATTAGGTACGCGGAAATTCCAAGAAAGTTTATCTGCTTTGAAATCTTCTTATCTATCCTCTAGTATCGACTCAGATTGGTCATCACACATGCCTTTCAAGTTATCAAGGTATATACCTATAGCATGTGATTCAGGGGAATTAGGGTTCCTTCAGCACCTATAAATACGGGCTACCTACCACTGGGGAATAAGTCAGTCGATTCAATCAGTTCAATTCAATTGCTTACGTTAGCTATATGCACCACTTATATATAGCCTGAATAACAGAAGCATTTCACAGACCGAGATGATATAATCGTAAGGCAGTGGCGTTCGTGAGAGCGGTATAGATCTGCCAGAAAAGCACAGCCATATACTTATTGAGCATTGTATAATATTCTTTTTTACCTTTCTCTCCTCTCCAGCTTAGAATTGCAATTCAAAAATCCTCTTATGTGAGCCCTGTTGCCACTGTGTTTCTGCTAAATGTGACAAGATCTGCATTTCTTTGCTAGCGGCAAAATTTAATATAGTAGAGAATTGCTACTTCCAGCAACCCTTAAAAAAGATACTGGTATTATATTCTTGGGGGCACTATGTAGCGCGACAATATATCTGTAGTGCGTAGTAATATTAGTATAGATGTTTTATTTGTACTCTTAGGTGTACTTAATATATAAACTATTTTAGTAATCTATTATCCTAGGGTTTATTAATTGCTAACTTGAATTAGTATTAAAATTAAAATTTCTTACTATATGAAGCTTGAGTGTTAAACTAGCTAGCTTTTATATGACACTAGGCACAGGCAGCTGAAAGATATAAGACAAAAACTAACAATTGCCACGTCTCTAGTAATTAAAATCTAAGATTTCTATACTTTAGCTACGTGTGATAGCCTAAGCTTGCCCATTTAACCTTTCTATTCCTGTTTAGTATAAACTTCAAAATCAGTTTTTACTTCCTGCGGAACTCTCTTCTGTAAATTATCAACTATACTAATAAAATGAATTAGTATTATCTTATAACACAAAGAAAAAGAAGACGAATTAATAGGATTAATAAAGTTAAAGACTGGGTTAAGAAACTGGTAATGAAAGTAGGGATACAGACTGGGTTACTATTTGATTACTAGCCAAGTCTGCGGCATATTCTGAGCCATCCTTGAATATGTCTCCTATAACAGGTTTAAATGCTTTTGTAACACGATTACTAACGTGCTTAGCCTATCTAGTGAAACTATAACCCAAAGCCGAGGTGCCTATATTCTGTATAGTATTAATGATTATATCTTCTATAATAAGATCCTTAAACTGGCTAAGGAGGTACTGATTTTCGGTCGTAAATATTCTCTTAGCAATTATATTCTTTATAATAGTAGAAAATGGCGACATGACTCCGGATTTTAGAATAGCTGCTGCTAGTTCTCCCACAGAGCCTGCAACAACAACAACTATTGCAACTATTGTTGCAGTAGTCTGGTAGATAAATGCGGCTTCGGTAGAGTCCTTAGTATAATCAATTAGTATTTATTGATAAAATAAATCATAACCCTAAAGGATTAGACGTACCCCGCTTCTAGCCAGGCTATAGATAATTAGGACGATTGCCCCGATAAAAGGGACATCTTCGACAACATCTGCAACCCAACCCTCCTGATTAAGAGATCCATCGCTATAGCATAAGCATATATTTATCTCGACTATTATTTAATTAATAAAGAGCCTACCGTCTTACATGTTTTAGAACCCTATCAAGGTTAACTGTATTGGTAGAGATAACTAATAGTTCGGATTTCCGCTCTCTTTCAATTTGGGTGCCTTTCTTCCTATCTGATACCTGTAAATTTACTTCTTTAAGAGCTCTAATGAATTCCCTATACCCATTATATTTATATAGATCAATACTAGAGGGTCGAACCCTTCCACTATAGTTAAGACATATAGTATACAGTATAGTGCCCTCTATGTATTTAAAGAAAGTTGAAAGATAAAGTAAGTCTATACTATAGAAATATTTAGACTTAGTTTTTATTAGATAACTTAGAGGATAATTAAAATTAATATACAAGCGATTAAAGACTAGGCTTTTATTATTTTTATTACTTTTTATAGAAAATACAAAGTCTAAGTTGATTACTTGGAGATTACAACTTGACTTATTATTCTGGTTACGATGTTTCTCTCGGAGATACGCCTTAAGAATCCATGGAGACTTAGTATCAAACTAGGGTTTTTGTAGTTCCCTATAAGACTCTCCTTTAAATGCATATGTATGCCAATTAATCTATTAGTTATAAATATTAGACTTGTCTTAATATTAAATTTTCTATCTATATAGCCGAGGCATTCGTTAAGTTTAAACGTTTCCTCTCTACTATTAAGGTTATACTTAAGGTTACCGTCATTTGTTATCTCTTTATACTAAATATTATATAACGACGCGTTAATAATAGATTTTATCTTGTAGTATTATAATCCAAGTCAAACTCAAAGAGATATTAGGTTTTTAAAATTTATAAGGAGCAAATATTAGAAGAGGTACTACTAGATGACCGGATTGTTATACCGTAACTACTCTACTTATGTAGACTTTTGTGGTTGTTGGATCCTGGGGGTCCACGGGTCCATCATGTGACTCTAGTTAATTGCCAGTGCTACATATTATAATAGTTAGTCTAATACATTAATATGTGAAATCCCACTGTGATTAGTCCTAGGTTCCCTAATACCCCCGGGAATGTTAGGGCTCTCAGGAGTCGGCTCCCAGGAGTCCCTCATGTCGTGGGATCGTAACATCAACTCTCCTCCCATTGGCCATGACCTCATGACCTCATGACCAGTAGTTGGGCTGGCTGAAAAGAAACTACTTAAGCGGCGCAATACCCACCTGTTTTTTATAAACGCCAACGACCATGCTCCATCATGTCTTCTTTACGATCGCGTAAACAGAAGGAACAACTTCGTCTTGCTGAAAAGATCGCGAAATACGGTGTCGAAATGGATCCTTGTTCTTGGTGCGTAAGACACAATTCCACGTGTATTGCCTCAGGCGATTCAAAGCGCTGTAGCAAGTGTGTTCTCTATAATAAGAGTGGAAAGTATGATGTCGCTGGTCCTTCCCTCGCAGACTGGGAACGACTCGAGAAGGAGGAGCAGCGCCTTGATGAGGAAGAGGAGAAAGCAGCCGCGCAGGTCCAAGAGGCTCTGGCCCGCACCTTCCGACTTTGTAAACAAGAGAAGCTCCTTCGTACTCGCGGCCGTGAAATGATTCGCCGGGGTCTGCGTACTGTAGACGAACTGGATGAGGCTGGAAGGAAAGAGGAAGAAGAGAAGGCTCGGTGGCTGCGGAGTGGTCTGCTTCCCTCCCCCTTAGCGGTGCTTTCGTGGAGGGTCCAGTTGATTTTAATCCTCTTAGCCCTCTCTGGGCCGACCTCTTCTCTGGTGAAACTCCGCAAGTTTCTTAGGGCACCTGAGGTTGCTGAGTGGTTCCTACGTGTTTGTGGAGTGTGGAGTGTGGAAATAGATACCCATTTCCACTTAAACGAGGTGATGCGCCTAATCAGAGCCGAAAGTTTTAGCGCCTCGCTTAAAAAGTATCCCTTTTCCTGAACCTTTTCCAGGTTCTGACTAAGCACTCCCACATAATAGCGTAGAAATGGGTTAAAACTACAGGGGACTCATTTCCAGCTATACAGTTAGGGAACTGTTTGGCGCATTCAATTGAAATGGACTGTATGGCGTATGGAAAGCTGTAGTCTGTGTCGCATTCTATGGAAATGGACTGTATGACGTATGGAAATCTGTATTGTATGTCGCGTTCAATGGAAAGTCGGTCTGTATGGCGCATTCAATGAAAATCGACCGTATGGTGTATGGAAAGCTCTAGTTTATGTCGCATCAATTGAAATCGACGTATACTATATAGCAAATTATACTTAAGTAGTCAACTACTAACAACTAAATATAATAAAATTAGTAGGTAAAGAGATGGAATAAAACCCCAAGATATATAACTATAATATGTTCCAGCTTTTCAATGCTCTATTCTAACCTTCTATATGGAGTACCATCAGGACTTATATTCTATTATCTCAGTATTAGCTAATTGAACATTACTTGCTAATTTAAATGCATCATCCTCTAACCATTTACCTGTTCCATCTTCCCACATCGTCCTTGTGAAATAAAAGTCACACAATTGTTTACACGCCTCAATACCGGCCTGCAGATCCTTGTATTTATCGAACGATTCCATATCCCACAAATACACTTTACTGAGGTCCAACTGCATTGATCGGTATATGAATGAATATGGGTGTCCTGACCATTGTAACAATGGAATCGTGAGATCGGACCAGTGTAGTTGTTTCTCACAGTATGGCCTGCAGAATATGAATCCTGGATAACATGGAGGCAGCTTACGAATGCCCTGGCCTTAAAACTGAGACGGTAGGTAGACGTACTACCAGCAAAGAGGTCACGAATAGTCGTTTTCGAAGATGGCACGCTGCTATCATCGAAAAACTTCCTGAGAGGATAAATGTCGCCAACAATAGGAAGGTGGATTTTGACATCTTCGAGCTTCGTATCCGCGGTGAATTCGCCGCATGCAATTCTGTACGTGGTTTGAACCCACAAGAGCACATTGTCATGGGTTACTAACGCAGCCTCGCCGATATTCTGGGCTATGCAGTGAAGAAATTGCATATCGCTAGAATGTGACCTTTGAGTTATGTTCCAACCAGGTCCGGCTGGGAGAGGATTAGGAATTTTCAAGTCGATCCCGAATCTTGCCAATCTAAGTAGTTTACTAGGGACATAATTTTCATCTGCATTGTCTTCAAAAAGATAACAAGAAGGGTCGTCATTCAATACTACGCCGCGCAAGTATTCCCGGAGTTTCCAAATTTCTGCTGCAAACTCGTAGAACGTCTGGCCATTAAGCCACCCCCTTCTTGGATTTCGGGAAGCATGTGATATTACCACAGAGCTGATGGCCATGATTTCATGGACTGGAGATGACTGCACGAATAATGGAGCATTTGGCTGGAAAGTGGGTTTGATGGTGCTGATTGCCATAGCCGGTGCTATAGAGATACCTCCAGGGCGAATGTCGTTGAGATTTGTTAAATTGCTTAAATTATTGATCGTGTCGTTCGCTATGTTGCCAGCCTCCTCGACGACTTCGTGAATTGCTTGCCCACCCTTAATGAATACTTCAACTGCTTGTCCACCCTTAGTTAATACTTCAACTGCTTGCTCAAGATTGATTATGAAACCGCAAAATGAAGACATTGTGCCCTCATTGTATTGAGCGAAGCTCGAAGGCTGGTTTATTCTTACATGTAAAGTGTGGGGGAAATAGTGGTCTATTATATCGTGCTTCGCGAAGAGATCCCAGGAGCAGTGAAGACTGTGCTTCATGTATCAAATGCAACACCAGTCGAAATGAAGGGGGAGCCAGGATGGACAATAAAGCAATAGGTAGACTCGCAAATATCGTCCACCCGGTCACGCATAATAACCTGCTTCAACTTATGGATAGAGATCTTCTCGGTGGAATTAGAGGTTGGTGTGCCATTCGACCGCGACCCAACCCGCAAAGGAGCCTTGCATAAGGAAAGTAATGAGCTCATATGTCTCTTGGTGGCGAAGACAGAGTGGATTGCAGGTGAGAAACCCAAGAAGAAAAAACCTGCCGCGATCCTCTCTTGCTCAATCGGCTGGCTTCTCCTTGGGACTTTGGTCGAATTGGAGTTGGACAAATTTGGTACACCACGGCCGTAGCCTGGGGCCAACTGGTACTCGGTCAACTGGACATTATGTCTCCGTATAACTGTTAGGATTGGCAGACATTTTGTCAACTAGCTTAGTCTAGAGCTTGGGAGAGACTATTGTAGCAGAGTTGATGGGTAAAATTGAGCCTGAAATAGACTCTGGATACCAGCTCGGATTCTTGTCCGCAGCGGGCTTTTGTGGAATGAGGTAGCCATAACGGAGTTGTCGCGGTGTGCTGTCCTCAAGAGTAGCGATTTAAATTTGATCCTTATTGTCAGGAATGGCTACCGCGCCACCTTCTTCGACGCGAGTGTTCGACCAAAAGAGCGTGTACTGCAATGTGAAACTACTAGTTAGAACGCGAATCTTGAATTCTGACATGACTGACCTCATCTTTCACACAGATCTCTATCCTGCCCTGCAAGACTGGCTCGTAAACAGTGGACGGAATTGTCCTCGTGGACGTATTCGCTGTGAGACACGAACCCGAAACTGATAGCCCGGTTTCTTGATGGCAAATGTGTTTTTAGGAGGATTGTTCTAGCCTTTGGTTCCGAGAAGTTTCTCGGCTGAAGAAGGCTGTCCACGAATTGCGTCGTTTGTTTGAGTATAATCTCGACCAGATTGCAACGTTGTCGCTTTGGCGACTGCGCTTAAGTACTATAAAGACATACCGCCTACTGAATGGATTTCGATCTCACCCGAAGTCGGCTACTAGTGTGGTTCGCAGAGCCCATCTATATCTTTTAATCAAAGATGCAAAGGCAATCGTGGCTGCCTGTAGTATATATTGACGATGTCCTTGAAGAAGAGCTACTACTCAATTTGTTCGTTGTCCGCGTTAATACGCTATGTATGCCAGGCAGTACCGAAGTGTGGACATCTCAGAAGGATTGCTTCCTGTAATTGGGAGTCGGGCTATATCCTCATTCGAACTAGCAAGGACAATTTTACAAGTGCTCATGCATATGGCATCGACGAATAACTCAGCCAACTGTTGCATAACGGAAACATTCAAAACTTGCTATTTCTGTTCACTGCATGGATTGACACGGTGGGGATTATTTTATGCGACTGTTGCAGAAGTACTTGGAGTATACATTATTGTTGTCACGGTCAACAACCCAGACAAGCTCGACAATGTGGAGATAATGTTACAGCGGGCTGCAAGGGAACGAGAAGGTATGGCCGACCTAGCGTCGACGTAACGGAATCAAGGCCGGTGGAACGCTGCCTAAGAGCTAGAGGTGCAAGGGATGGAGATGAGCAAGAAGAAAACTAGGAGCAGACCATCCAGACACACTGACTACTATGAACAATCTAGCATTTACGTGGAAAGGGACCAGCAAACTAACCGGAGCTGTAGAGTAAACTGTGAAATCAGTTTCAGGTCGGAAAATCAAAGTTTTCAGATACACTAGCAATCAAGGTAGGCTATATCTGACCTTGGAAATATTTGCGCACTGCGTTTGCAAACACTCTGCGCGGCTCGGCCCCAATAGACGAGTGCAATTCCCGGAACTCATCGAAGCAGAAGACCAGAATGGCACAAAGATCTTGCCACGGAATAGAAGCTCTTCCAGATATAAAGTCTGCTTCGACATCGAAGATGAACTCTTGACATATCCAGCCTCTTCTCCGCCAAGGCTTCTGGGCTGGTTCTAAGAACGCAACAAAACCTAGCTGAAATATTCAGAGACCGATCACCTTCTGGGTGTAGTCGTGAGCCTCAATATTGTTGTGACTTCTGTTCTCGGGTTGGGGGGTCCCAATCACTCAATCAGCGTTTCTCCTTTATCCTTGAAGCCCTGTGTATCAAATTATTGATCTACGTCAAGAATCTGATCAATTGCCCATTGTATGCCAACAGAACTCTGGTTCTCAGTCTCTGCCAAGCCTATAAATACTCGCTCAGCACCAGCATAGATATTCCTTATCATCTCAACCTATGCGACATCTCATCCGGACTACTCTGATCAATATAAATCTGATCCGCTCACAGCAGCTCTTGCCCCACGTCGCTCCTCTTCTCCCCCAATACGTGGTCAATTCTTTGAGCGCATGCCCTAAGTTTTCGAGCGCATTAAAGCTAAATCCGTTCAGAAGAATACGCATCGTATTTTACGGATCACCGGCGCAATATGACAAGGCTGTATAGGTCCTAAGAACAATCTCGAGCGGCATATGATCCAGGAGCTGGAAAGAGAGTCTCCTCTCTTTATCGTTGGCTGTAGGGAGGAGCTTAACAAGCGGAATTGTGTGCCGGTATAAAGTAGAAAAGGAGAAAAAACGCTTTAAAAAGCTGGGAACTCAGAACAAGTTCTCTCAATTTTTCACTTTCACGAAATATTTCCGGTCGAAGAGTATTTTTTATTCGATTCTAGATTCACTTACCGTAGAATAGGTTGCATGTTGCCACAGTTGCAAAATGCCTGCTAATGGCTCCATATTTACGGCTGATTCGGCTGATTCGGCTTACAAATATCGCTTTCCCGAAATATTTCCAGTCAAAGAGTATTTGTTGTTTTTCGATTTCGGATTCGCTTAGAATGCGTTGCATGTTGCCACAGCTGCAAAGTGGCTGCTAGTGGCTTCGATTTACGGCCGAGTCAGCTTGCGGACATTATTTGCCCCTTTGACTTTTAGATATTTTTTGTATGCCGATTGCTGACTAGGTCGCACACCCAACCTATACCTCTCTATTCCAGATAATAAGACTGAGTACTACGTACAAGTGACAATAGATGTAACTGCAGGGGCAAGATCAGCTGGAAGGCCCTGGAATTACAGGGCAATCAGCCTATGGGACGATCCTAAAACCAAGTGTTCTAACTCAAATTATTAGCTCTTCGAGCTGCTTTAAAAGCAAGTATTCTACAGTCTAATTTCTAGTATTTTAGCAATCATGGCAGAATTAATTATGAATATGCCTACTCCCAAATCTCCTACTTCTCATCATGTGGCTTCTAGGGATGACAGGCTTCGTATCCAGACTCTATATTATGATGCTGGCTGGAAAGTTGACAATATCCTTCTCCAATTCCCAAGATTAACACGAGGGCAGATCCGTTATGCTCTTGACAATAGACCTACCAAAAACAACACTCTGGCACACATGTCCTTCTTGACATACCTCACCGCAATACCTTATAAACTAGGTCATCCAATCCACATTTACTCGCGATATCCTATGGGCAGAGCTTCCTAAGTGGCTATAATAGGACAGTTAGTGTGGTGGATATGCTAGTCGAGTAGCATTTAAGAGAGAGGGATATACAAGAGTAGTAAGATGGAAGGGACTACCACGGTCTGAGACGAATAGGATTCTACGGCTAGCATTGGCCATTTTGCACTTATATTGGACTGATAAGCAGTGGGATGTTATCCTTTGGAGTGATGAGAGCTCGGCATAACCTGGATATTATAGAAGGCAGTAGTATACAAGGAAAATAAGGCAATTTGAGCTCTTTATTCTCGATTATGTCTTTTACGAATAGCAGAGGAAGATTGGATAGATATTCTGGAGTTGCATAAGTGGAAAATCTAGCAAAGGAGTAGAATTATTTGGCAGAAGGCTTAGAAAATGGTTACCAAAGAGCCCTGCTGTGAATATACCTTTCTAGGTATATAGAATTCCTTCTATAATTCTAGAGACTTATACCCAGGGCTCTCTTTTCGACAAGATAGAGGACCAGGGCACGTAGCAGTATATTCTTTGGCATACATTGTTAAGAGAGGGGTTGTGCCTATTTTCAATTGTCTATTCTCTCTAGATCTGTCTCCTATTAAGTCAATTTGAATAGAATAAAGGACACTCTACAGGTACTCTATCCTAAAGTCTAAGACGCTTAGAGAAGCCGTTTTAGAAGCATGGGAGGTTATAAGGGATGCAGAACTCAGGAAACAGATACATACAATGCATCAGCACTGTTTAGATGTCAAGGATGCTAATGGAATATACACAGAGTGGTTTAAAGCGGCATGGGGGTGGCGAGTTACATCTATTACCCCTGTACGTAATAAAACACAAGGCCATAGCCACTGGCCTTTAATCACCATATAGTAACGCTAAGGCCGTACGAGCGAGAAATCGGCCTGCTAATTAACCGCTGCTATGCATCCCTTTGTTATGTCCGAATGCCTCCTCCCTAACTCCTACGGACGTAGAAAGTCGGAATAATTTCCGACAGTCTAACCTATCCAGAAGGATGATTTCACATAGCTTCACTAATAAGAGAACATGTTGACCCCTATATAGAAGGTCTTCGGCTGCCAAGTTTTGAAGTAAATTGAGTTATTCGGAGAACCATCTATACTGCCTCCATTCTAGTATGTCAAAGACTCAAATCGCTTCATTTATTCTAGCTGACTTATGTATCAGAATTTAGGACGAAGTTTAATACTGTCGATTGGGTCATTATGGACCTTATTCGAGACTCGCAACTTGGCCATGCAATTCGCGTCATAACCCAAAACAAAGTCCTTCAGTGGCCCGAAGAGCTCCCTAATTTTCAGTATCCCATAATCGAAGCTCCTGCTTCTAAGAAGTCAGACGCGCAGCAGCCCCCAGATGAGATCAATCCAGAAACAGGGCCGGGTCAGGACATCGAATTACAAGAAATAGGGGAAAGCAATGGATCTGAAAACGCGCACCAAGCTCCCATTGAATACGTTGCTAGTCGGGTAGGAGTATCAGGAGCGGAGGCAGAAGCAAATTTAGCAAGAGTTGGAACGAATGCTGTGGATGTTATACTCGTAGACTGGTATGCGAAAGATGATATTGAAAATCCTATGAATTGGACTATCAGGAAGAAGCTATTCACGACTATTCTGATATGGTATGCAGCAGCTCAACTGTTTCACAGGTTATAACAGTACTAATGAGTTGGACAGCCTCTACACTTTTGTCGTCTACTGTGGATCTGCAATCTTCGTTCCTAGTTTCGAGTAAGCACTGTCACTCGAGTTGTTTCCGAAGAGACTTTTAACCAGGATTGCTAGATTTATCATGATCAAATACAACGTTTCGGAGGTAGTTTCTTCACTTGGGCTTGCAATTTACGTTGTTGGATGTATGTTTCCCTTTCATCTTGCTGCAGTATATAATGAGCTAACTTATAGCAGATGCGTTAGGTCCGATGCTGTTCTCGCCTCTCAGCGAAATCGCCATGATCGGCCGAAACCCTCCGTACATCTTCTCCTTCATTCTATTCTTTATTGTGTCCATCATCACCGCGACGGTGGACAACTTCGCAGCACTCATAGTTCTCCGCTTCCTACAAGGCTTCTTTGGTAGCCCTTGCCTCGCAAATGGCGGTGCCACGCTCCAAGACATATACTCCTGGTCTCAAGCACCCTACAGTTTCATCTTCTGGGTAGCAGCAATGTACTGTGGCCCAGCCCTGGGTCCTTTACTCTCTGGTTTCGCCGTCAGCACTAATTGGAGGTGGCCTCTATGGGAGATTGTTATTATGGCTGCGCCCCTCATGATCCTCCTCATTTGCCTTCTCCCCGAGACGTCCAAATCAACAATCCTTCTCCACCGAGCGCAACGTTTACGAAAAGCAACCGGAAATCTCAACATCCGAGCTCCCAGTGAGATTAAGAGGATCAAGATCTTAAACATCATCGTCGATGCCTTAATGAAACCCACGGAAATCGCGATCAAAGACCCGGCCGTCGGCTTCGTATGCATATACTCCGCTCTCGTCTACGCAATCTACTACTCCTTCTTTGAAGCGTTTCCAATCGTCTACGCCGGTATCTACCATATGACGCTGGGTCAAATCGGCCTAATATTCCTCACCATCATTGTTGGCTGCGTCATCGGAGCATCAATCTACGGTAGCTATCTATACTATGTCTTCCTCCCCCGCTCAAAAAAGAACACACCCACTCAAGAATCCAGACTCTTCACAGCCCTCATTGCAGTCTGGATCCTCCCCGCCGGACTCTTTCTCTTCGCATGGACATCCCGCGCCAGCATACACTGGATTGCTCCCACTATCGGCATTGGAATCTATGCTGGCAGTTCTTTTGTCATCTTCCAGTGCATCATCGTGTATATTCCACTCTCTTATCCTGACTATGTAGCGAGCTTGTTTGCTGCCAATGATTTTGTGCGCTCCATGACTGCGGCTGGTTTTGTGATGTTTAGCAGAAGTATGTACGTTAACTTGGGCATTGCGAAGGGTGTTAGTGTGCTTGCTGGACTGTCGGTGATGGGGATTTTGGGGATGTATTTTTTGTTTTATTATGGAGGTGCTATGAGGGCGAGGAGCCAATTTGCGGCGAGGTGAGGTGGAGGATGTGTTCAGAAAGGAGGTTAGGCTTAACAGGGATTCTAGGTGTATATGTTCTTGTCCGGAAGTTTTGAAGATTGCGTTTCCTTCCCTTATTTACTCCCCTTTCTCTCATTTGTCTCCTTTGTCTCCTTTATCTACCTCTTATTTTTATGAGGAGATCTTATCCCTTAGTTAGATCCTTGGACCTTATAGTATTAATAATACTATTAATTACTCCTTCATGTAACGATGGGAGTTATCCAGCCGGGTAGATGATAGATGTAACGTGCAGGGTATTTGGCTAGTGTACTTACAGGTATGTATATGGCATTAGGTGTATTCGCGAACTTAGCCGCGAGTACTGTAGGTCCTTTGGCTCATTTGGCAGTACGGGTGTGAACCTAATCTGCATACACGTCACAATAGATCGTAAGTTTGGTGAGTAATAGTAAAGAAGGTGTCACGGTAAGCATTTGTTACTAAGCAAACTTATAAGATAAGGATACTATTTGAGTTGAATACGAAGCTCCTAACTAATTGAGCGCAGCTGCTTTTAGACTCCGCTTCTCCCCGAAGGGAGAGCCGGACCGCGACGCGAAACCTACAATAATTCAACGCGCAACAATACTACTAATTCGGACTTAAAAGACTTAAAAATCTTTTAAGTGGGAGGATGAGCTCGAAGCTGCAGTTGCTGCTTATAATAAGTAACAAGTCGGTCAATTAGTACAGCTGTAACTTGTTTCAAGGTCCTTTACACTAGCTTATAGTCCCGAATCCATGGGCGCATTAGAAGAGTAAAATTACACTAAAGCAGCAAAAGGATTTACAATATAATTTGATTAGAAATCCTAGATAACTAGAGTAATTCTGCCCTTATTATAGGCTAAATTGCCTTGCTCTGGTGGAGCTATTTTGACTTAAACACGTCGAATTGTATTTAGTGTAGGAAAAAGTAGCCACTCACCCGTAGTGGCTACTCGTATGTTGAAGTACGTTAAGTTAGGTGGGAGAGTATGAGGGAAAATCAAGTATATTGATCAACTGTACAGAGCCCAAAACCAGTGGAAAACCCTTTTATCTCCCAATGAATGTCTACGGATACGTAGATCCCATATGGATGTGGAGATCTTGTACGGATAGATAAATACCGAATACTTAGTGAAGTACTCGAGCAAGGCGAGGAATGGCAGTCACGTGTCAGTTGTGGAACTCTTGACCATAATGAAATTATCAAGTTCACTTGCTGACTAATACCCAATTATATTTACGTCACGTGAATTACGATGTTCTTCTAGATGTTTCCATGAGAAGCAATGTGTCTGCTACCGCACGCAGCCGCGATCCAATGTCGACTTCTGTCGTTGAGAATTGTGATCTGTGCTGGAAGTGCCAGAGCCTTTTAAACACCCAGTACCCTGAGGGTCTTGTCATTACAGAGATCAACGAAACCCCACAGGACCCAGACAAGAAGCAAATCCGACGAATTAAAACGTTAAACTTTGTGGAAGTTACTGCTTCCAATGGATGCATACTCTGTTTGCATCTATTGCATGCGTTGGGTATTCCGGCAAGGGCTGCTTTACGCCGGCTGATGAGTGCGATTGACGGAACTTCCCCTTCTGATATTGTGTACGAAGAGGAGATCTTTCTTAGTGAGGGAAATCCTCCCAGTATTGCATTGCGTGTGGATCCGGACAATTTACTTCTTGGATGGAACTCCGGTAACGAAATTAAGAGTTTGATACAACTGTTTCCAGAGGCTGGTAAGAGTTGAGAATGACAACCAATTGAGCGAGGCGTCTTTAACAAAAGTCTTAGAAATAGCACCCTTTGTCAGCCATGGAGAAGTCAGTGCCAACACAAGTTCAGATACAAGTTGGTCAGTAGCTGTAAACTGGATGGATGAATGTGCAAAATCACACAAACCGTGCAACATGTTGATGGCTGTAAAACCTTCCCTTCCATCGCGTGTCATCGACCTTGGCTAGACTGGCCAACGGTCCGGTCTTTTGCGGACCGCGACACTTTTTTGGGACTGTAAAAAAGACTGGACTGCGCGCAGTCCGGTCCCTAGCAGTCCAGTCTTTTTTTAAGGTAAAATGGGGACTGTAAAAAAGACTAGACTGCGCGCAGTCCAGTCCCTAGCAGTCCAGTCCGTACAGTCCAGTCTTTTTTAAAAAAGACTAGATAGTGCTATAGGATTAGTCTGCGTTACTGCCTGGCGTTACTCTATACAATAATAAAATAAATTAAATTAAATAAATAAAATAAATTAAATAAATAAATTAAATTAAATAAATAAATTAAATCAAATAAATAAATTAAATTAAATTGTTGGTATCATTCATACTGTATGTAGAGGGATGACACGTGACTAGCACGCTAGTCCCGATTAGGCGAGGAAGGGGATAAACCTCAGAGGCTCATCCACCCTTCCTCCTAACCAATCAATCACCATTCTACACAACCGTATTCTACTCCAAAAGTGGTGTACTACGTGTAGAGGTGTACCTACACTGATCAGTTAGATCTTTCAGATCAGAACTTGATGATTTTGATAAAATCTACCTGGTTTTAATAAAATCCACGTGAAATTAAAAAAAAAAAAAAAAAAAAAAACAAAAAATACCCTTTCCTCACCTCTCTTTACTTCTTCGCTTCACTAACGTTATTTTGAAAGCTTTACCGAACTACCTTATGATTGTCGAAACCACCTTATATTCAAATTATTTGAACTGCCTTATCACTCGAACTACCTGTTTATGCCTCTTTACGAATCTATCGAATCTATCGAATCTACACATATATACTGTCCTGAAATACAGTGGAGAACCTAGTGTCACTTCTCTTATTTTGGTTACTATTACTCAAAGCCTCTGCTCTATTGTGTTACTAGCTTCACTACCTGCGGGTAAATGTTGCTAGGGACCGGTACGCTTCTTGAAATTCAGGTATAAGGTAAGTCTATATACCGAAATAGATACTACTATTCAGACAGACGACTAGGGAGAGAGATTACGACTATGGAGAAACGGTATCGACCTTGCTATTATAGGCACTAAGCAAATCCGCGACTTTATACTAACAAAGATATATAAGTATTAAACAGAAGGCACGAATAATAGTAACCTATAGGAACTATTTAAGGAAGACTTTGGACCTTTTAATACACATATGTTCGGGAGATACAAGAAGGAGATAATAATGCTAAGGTCTTGCCTACGCTATAGTAGTGTCTATGTCGCACAATATACTAAGCACGTTACTATAGGCCAACGACTCGTGGAGGTCCTAGAAGAAGAAGAGCAACATGTATAGACATAAACCGACATAGAGGAGTATAAGCAAGAGTTCTTGAGAGGAACAGTTACCTTGGTTTATATTCGACCTACTAGTAATAGTACCTTCGAGCATATTAAGCTACGTGAACCGTTAACTCCAGGGAACCCAGAGCCTACGTCCCTGCCCCCTGATTCAGAGGAGCTTAATGCTACGAATTATAGAGATCTAAACTCTAGCCTTAATTTAGGTCAAAGCCCTAACCCTTTTCATTAAGCCTAGAGTTATTAAAGCCAAAACTATTAAAGACAGGGTCAAAACCAGGGTTAGGGCCAGAGGTTGTTCTAGAAATTACCTATAAATCCGTTTAGTCAGAGCCAAGGGCAGAATAGTCAAGGACAACCTACTCAAGGCAACCAACCCGTTAATGTAGCCTCGACGGCAAGGTTAATTTCTA
Source organism: Haplographium delicatum (assembly GCA_037952705.1). Classification (NCBI taxonomy): domain Eukaryota; kingdom Fungi; phylum Ascomycota; class Leotiomycetes; order Helotiales; family Hyaloscyphaceae; genus Haplographium; species Haplographium delicatum. Next base: position 21,441 of record JAPZPC010000208.1, read on the forward strand.
AAGTAGCTAAAATCTATACTAATAAACAGAAATACAACAGAACTAACAGTTGTTTTGATTATAAGCTTAGGATATTTAAGAATATCTATAGCAGGGTAGAACTGCCTAAAGCAGCACTAGTTAGGGCGTTCCCTACTATGTTAAAGAGCCTGGCTTAAGATTATTTCTATAATAATAATCTTAGCACCTGCCCTTTTAACAATATATATAGCAACGTACGCGACTTCTTTAAAAGGCCTGGCTTCTATCGTCGTAACCTTAATAAATAGAATACTATAACCCTTGCTAGCACAGTTGCTAAGAACCCGGAAAAGTTAACATTTAAGAGCGTTTAGCTATTAATTAATAACCTCCGATAGCTTTAGTATAGGCTTGCGCCTATACTGCGAAACGCTAAATTCTTTCACAATAAGCTTATTATAGCGTGTTAGGGATTACCTGCATATAGATATACTGTATTAGATCCACTTAACGACTTAGGACAACTTATTAACAAGCTTTAATTGTTAATTATATTGTACAAGAAGAAGCAAAGTTCTAAGATATTTACTACTAAGCAGAGGGATCCTAATACTAAAGCGTTCTATACAGATTGTCAATATTGCTCTTCTAGGGGACGTTATAAAGGTCAATATAGGAACCGTAACGAATAGCGTAGTAGTAATAAGCGTTAATCCAACAGATTTAGCAACAACTATAACTATAACCGCAACTGTTAACCGCGACGTAATACCTGTTATATCTGCAAGAAGGAGGGTTATTAATTATAGAAACACCTTTAGCAAGAACAGGACAAATCAAAGGCTCGATTTAGATCCAGATACTAGAGCAGAATAAACATTAGCCCTACTAAGGATTTTGATAAACGTTTTAACAACACGTATAGACAGTACGTTACTAACATAGAGGGTAGTAATAATTCTAACAATAACTTAGGAGCTTTTGAGTTACTCCTAATTAATGTTAGTAATAAAGAGAATATCCAGGATAATCCCGTAACCTCTTTTCTTACTTTTTCCTATATAACCCCCCTTACCCCAACTATTACAGAGGAGATCACAGATAGGCTTACGAATCTATTATTTGTACACTAGCTAACAACTATAGTACCTGATCCTATAAAGGAAAAAGAGGAACTATTGCTAGCAGGGAAAAGCCTAATTGAGAGCTTTACTAGTCAGAGGACGTTAAAGTACAGCTCTGATCACTTCTATAGTATTATTATTAATACAGGAGCCTCCGAATATTCTACCGCCGGATATACTTAATTTGAAGCCCTTTAACGTATTAGCAACAATACCCTAGAAATTGATTATTCCGCTATAGTTACTATTAAGTTCGGAATAGGGAATACAATATCCGTCGGATTTATTAAGGTAGACACACTAATTAGACAGATTAGATTTTATATTATAGAATCCAAAACACCCTTCTTACTTAGCCTAGCTAATATAGATAAACTAGAAGTATATTTTAATAACCTGTTAAATATAATTATTACCCCTAATAGTGGTATACTAGTTATACGTCGCTTTGGGCATCCCTTCCTTCTATAGGATACCTCTTTGCAAGCTTTTCTTAATAAGTTACTTGACTATAACCCCTGTTTCTTGACTTCTATAGAACTACAGCAACTACACCGTCGATTTAGCTATCTATCAGTTACAAGGCTACAGAAAGTTCTTAAACGCGCTAGCTACAGCGATATTAACAAGCAAGCTCTTAAGCACCTTACTAAGTACTGCGTTCACTGTCAAAAGCATAGTCAATTACCTGGAAGGTTTAAGTTTAACCTCTGGGATAATATTACCTTTAATAGCTCTGTTATTGTTAATATCTTCTATGTCTCAGGGAAGCTAGTTCTCTATATTGTTAATAAAAGCACACGCTTTTAAGCTAGTAGGTGGCTAAAAAACATAAGCGCTAAACATACATAGGACACCCTAAAAGCCTGCTAGATCGACACCTATTTGGGGCTACCTAACAGAATCACTACTAACGTAGGGAAGAACTTTGCTAGCAAGGAATTCGCTTAGTACACAGGCACTATAGGCACAAAGGTAGAAATCGTACCTATTAAAGCATATAACTCTATAGGGATTATAGAGCGTTATCACAGACCTGTACAACGGGCATATCTAATAATTACTACTAATGTTAAGGATATTAATAAGGATATAGCTCTGCAAATAGCCTTTAAGGCTATTAATGATTCGGCTAGGCCCGATAGGATTATACCTACACTACTAGTATTCGGTGCCTATCTAAGGATAACTAAGTACAACCCTCCTGCTCCTACTGTAACGCAAAGAGCTACTGCTATTAAAAGGGCAATAGACGAAATCAAGAAATTAAGGGCAAAACAGCAGGTCATAGACGCTCTAAATATGCGCAATAGACCTAATATAGCTAATATCTATAAACTTACCCTTAATTCCGATGTTCTAGTATAAAGGGAATCTAGTAAATAGAAGGGACCTTTCAAATTAGTTAGCATAGATAGCGAATCATGTGTATTAGCGCTACCCTATAGCAATACAACATTTAGGGCAACTGTTGTGAAACTCTACTATTAAGCTAACGAAATTAAACCGGCTTAAATTGAACTGCCTCTAACTAATAAAACATCTTAAATTAGCAAGACACCCTAGGACAGAACGCCTTAAATTTAACCGCCTTAAGCACCTATTAAACGCGGACAAGGAAGACTACGCAAATACCCTACAGACGTTACAGTATATCTATAGCAAGATAACCCCGATTATACTACCTCTCGACAGTCAGAAGTGCTTAGCCTTCTTAAGAAGAGAGTATTTGAAGTTGCTAGTACAATTCTAGCAGATATATAGATTTTTAATTCAAGATTCGTTAACGAAAACAAAAGTAAAGGAGTCGGGATTCCTAAGTTAAAGTCTAGACTTATAGTTTAAGCCTACAAGGATAACGAAAAGCGGCTTGTCCTAACGTAATTACCTACGATTTAGCGCGTTAGCTAGAGAATTATACTCTGTATTGCTGCAATAAAGAACAATGTTAGGCTATACCTATGTAACATATCTTAAGCTTATATATAGTCTACGACCTCTTTAAATCGTGATTTTTATATTAAGCCTCTGTACGAATTAGCTTAGCAGCTAGGAGGAGGTTTAATTCTAAGGGTCGTTAAGCCGCTGTATAGTGTGCCTAAAGCTAGGAACTACTAGTTTAAGATATACTATTCCTACTATATTAGGGAACTGTTAATAGAACAGTCCACGTACAATCCCTGCCTGCTTTATATTAATAGCAATAACTCTTTTGGCATCGTTAGGCTTTAGACTAACAATATACTACTTATTGCAAACGCTAAGTTTGCGCAGCAAGAGCACGTCTAGCTACAGAAAGCAGGATTCCTGGCTAAGGAACGTAAGCAACTAGCACCTGGCAAACCTCTAAAGTTTAATAGCGGAATTATACAAATAGAGGGGGAAGCAAGTGTTACTTTGACACAACAACGCTAATATAGAAATCTAAAGCTGGTTAGCAATAAGAACAGTAGCACGACGAGTAGTAGAGGGACGGTGCGTCAGGCACTAAGCACGAAGGAACAGTATATTGCTCAACGCGCCAGAGGAGCGTATATTGCTTTAGTTTGCTAACCTAAAGCTGCGTACAATCTGTCGGTAGCTACGCAAGCTGTGGATATAACTGCTAACGACATTAAATCACTGAATCAACGACTTGATTAGCAACTACAGAATACTGCTAGGGGAATACGATTTGTTAAGCTAGATGAAAAGTCACTGAAGCTACTAGTATTCATAGACGCTTCATTTGCTAATAACAAGGATTTGTCCTCTCAAATTGGGTATATTATTGTACTGGCTAATACTAGTAGAAAGGCCAATATACTCTACTAGTTATCTACCAAATGCAAGCGTGTTACCAGGAGTGTCCTTGCGTCTAAATTGTATAGAATAGCGAATGGATTCGATATAGGATCTTCTATTAAATCTACTATTGAGAAGGCACTAAACATTAATCTGCTACTAGTTCTCTGTACGGATTCAAAGTCATTGTATGACTGCCTAGTCAAACTAGGAACTACTTAAGAGAAACGGCTTATGATTAACGTTATGTGCCTACGCTAAGTATACGAGCAACGGGATATCGCTAAAGTCAAATGGATCAAAGGGGATTCTAACCCGGCTGATTCTATAACGAAGAGCAAACCCTCGAATGCTCTGAAGAAACTCATTAACACGAATACGGTTCAGATGGATGTAGAGGAATAGGTGGAACGTGACTGAAAATAGACATTACATGAATAGATAGGGCACTAGACTGGATTAGGAAATTAGATTGTATTTGAGGGAAAGGGAAGAATGGTTTTTGAGCACTTTTAGAGTAGCTCCAGTGTTGGTATTATTCATACTGTATGTAGAGGGATGACACGTGACTAGCACGCTAGTCCCGATTAGGCGAGGAAGGGGATAAACCTCAGAGGCTTATCCACCCTTCCTCCTAACCAATCAATCACCATTCTACACAACCGTATTCCACTCCAAAAGTGGTGTACTACGTGTAGAGGTGTACCCACAATAACTTTATCTTCCAGAATCAGATTTTCCGCTCATGGCGCGATGATGCGCATCGCGCACCAGTCGATCTTACCGGTCCTATTGTCGGTGATGGAGAGCTCAATGAGACCCGGTGGGCTTGGTTGCAGAAGCCAGAGAACTTTGAAGCCATACTAGGAAGTATTAGGTACGTCGGTGGCAAATTGGTCGAGGTGTTGATCTACCCCGTAGATTTGGGACTGCATTGTCCCAGTTCGGAGATGGGCACGCCGCGAAGGCCTACTCCTGCTCTAGCTAAGAAAATTCTTGAGAGTGTGACAGAGTATTCTAAGCCTTTTGGAACAAAGATTGATATTGAGAATGGGGTTGGAATTATTAGGATTCCATTTTAATTAGAAAGAAAGTAGTGAATACCGGGCTCCTTTAGTAGACACTTTGTATCTATCTGCACCTGGAAGCAGCTTGTAAGCCTTTAAAGAGTTATTTTCATATATTACTTAAGAGTTTACTATTATAAATTTAGCTTATGGCTATTGTAGATTATATTAGTCTCTTATTAGATTGTCCTATTATCTATGATCTTCACTTTTTCCCGGCTAAAGCAGAGCAGCAAAAGTGGCCTAGAGGATTAGTATAAGGAGGTAACCTCTGATTATTTCAAGGTCTAAGTTTAGGCTTAGGGTTAGAAACCAGCTAGGTTTTTAGAGTTTTTTTTATATGTATTCCGGCCTATTTGCCAAATGGCCGGCCCTCCTACTATATCTGCCCTAACTCTATGTTTTTCTTATATTAGCGCCTGAATAAGCTTCTAGCCAATAAGATTAAAAAATTAAGTAGTAGCAGTGGTTGTTTAATAGCCTGTATTACTAATTTTAGTATCTTTATTTAAGTAATATATTCTTAGAGTAAGCTCTAGGGTTACATATAACCCTTCCCCTGTTCTGCCACCTGACCCTCACCCGCAAACCGGCCCATTGAGACGATAGATCTGTCATAATCATCCCTCGCGAGCGCATCAACAGTGGCCATCAGCTAACTCGTCTGTATGTACAAATAAAGGATAAAGTCCCAGCTAGAGAATCAGATCCGATTAACGCCCTCTCGCAGAAGAAAAGTCGCAATCGGCGGGCGGCTATCACGCTCGACTTTATCATAAAGCAAGCTTAGCGTTATTTTTAAGTAAAAAACACTTAAACGGACAGCTGTCCAAAAAATGGCCAGTCTATTCGTACCTAGGGCGCCGAAAAAGTTTTCTGATTAGCAGAGAATTATTAATATTATATGCTCTAGCGGGGTCGAAAAATAATAAAAGCCTAACAAAGCTGTCATAGACGAGTTCTGACCACTCAGTGCCTCTTACGCTCTACTTTCTCGTCTTTTTCTGATCTGTTAGGGTACAGTTGACGCCTACTCTGTTGAATCTCTTTAACCGGCTGCATAGGTCTCATTCAGATGAAGGATTGTCTTCTTGGTGTGATCTGAGCCTTTCCATCTCACAGAAGTGATGCTATTCGGCCTCTCCTCTGTTTGGACCTCGACATCGAGCTTCTTCTTAATGAGTTCCAACGAAGTCAATAGTTCAGAGCTCGGTTCCCAAACTATGACGTTAGGGAAGCCCTATTTGCGTGCCTCATCCAAAGCATGCAGCACTAGGCCAGCCAGCGCATCAGAGGAGCCCTGGCTCTTTTCCGGCCGAGTTCGCACTCTAGATATCAAGATTTTATCGAAACCATGATGCCAGTAAATCCAAGTGTCGGCCGCTTCGCAGATCGCGCCATGGACCTGTGGAGTTTTGCCACGGATCTTGAGGTTGAGGACATCGCCCCATTTGTGCAAATAGGTGATCATGTCTGTGGTGGGAAGAACAGCAAGGTGCACTTCATCTGCTCTAACAGTGGCCTTCCCGAAAATGTCCTTTAGGTCTGCTACGTCACGGTCACACAGCTGGAATCTCCTCGTCGGACAGAAGCCGTGTGCTTGGGAGACCTGTGTGCTCAGCCGACTGGAAAGTACCAGACGCGAGTCTGATAGTAGACACCATCGAGAGTATCATCTCCCAGCCCATGCTGACATAGAACTACAGCAAGGATCCTAATCAGCATTCTCACCGGTGTGGACACTACAGCTCAATGATTATGCTTACATCTCCTACGCTGGTATACAGCATACTAGCAGTTGCACCACCCAGTCCATCCAGCCATTCCGCAACTTGGTTCATGAGCATCTTTGCAAGTCCCAGCCTTCGGTACTGAGCATGAGTGGCGACCATGAAGACGCAGTACCCATCCTCCTCGCGCGTCGACTCACTATCCCGAACAAGCAGAGGCCGACGTATCGTGCCGCACATTGCTATCACCGACGCAAGATCATCCGCCAGAGAAATACACCAGTAGCGTACTCCTTTGTTGCGGGCTAGTGGGTGCTGCGAGAGAGCGCCATGTTCCACGAAAACCGAGGCGGGAACCTGCGGCGCGAAGGCGGCGGCAGCCACTTCGCACCATGAGATCTGTTGATCGGGAGTTCCTTTCCCGAAGACGATACGCAAAGGACCGTTTGGCCCTTTTATGATAGCCGACACTAATTGTGCCATTTTATAGTTTATCGTTGTCGTGTCCTTGCTCGAGGTTGAACACAGCGGTCCAAAGGTCGGTCTCCGCCTTTATAGCGTGCAGCGGTCTCACTGGCGACGACCGCGCCACCTTTCCCTATGCTTGCATCTACAATACATTGTCGTATCTTCTATATTAGAAAATCTAAGAGATCGATAACATCCTAGATTTTCGTCAAAAGCAGGCAGCCCAGTGTTCTAAAAACTGCTTACATCCTCTAGACCGTTATAGTCAAGAGAGATGATCGTAACTTTCGTGGCATAACTGCTCCTAGTTTTCCAACCCGACGTACAAGGTCGTCAGAACGCCGTATGTAGCTACGGAGAAGTAGAGTGGGTTGGATAAATCAACCCTGAAGAGAGTAGTGGACTTCTCTCGGACACCTATGGACTCGGGCTTTCGAGCATGTTCACATTTATCTTCTAGTTAGCTTTTGCCAGCACATGTCAAGAATTCATTGTCTAGTTTTAATTATAGCCCACCGCTTCAAGCTTCAAAACAAGGCGGCATGGTAATTTGAACTTCGCAGTGCCAGCATAGTCTCTCGTTGTAATCGATCCGGACGAACTTGTGAGTCATGTCGTCATCAAGTTTCTGCAAGAGGATGTAGCCCTGACAGTGGCTCCTATACCTCATATTTGAATAATGCAGTCCTCCCCAAGATAGACGGGCGACTTTCTGATTAAGAAAATCAAAGATCTTCATTCAAATGCCGATATCTGATTTACGAACTCCATTATCGTCGATTCTTGTCTAACGGTAGTACTGGTTAAGCACATTCTGGTATAAAATTACGTGGGGTAACTCACAAGGCATCGTTACCATCAAACTGTGCAGTTTCAGAACCCAAAGTGGGCCACATCATGGGGTACAGGCTAGTTAGTTGATCCTGTAATGATTCTCGTGTAGGGCTATCCACTTCTCTGTCGGCAGAGATGTACGAGTGGGATAATGACCTGACTACACGTAGGCATCTACTCGCGGTGGGGTTGACTTGTTCCATCGATTCAAGCACGTGAATCGCCGCTTGTACCTGCTCCCGCCAACTGCCAGCGATCGGAGACTGGGGAATATTTCGAAGACATACTAAAGGAATAAGGATTGCTTGAAATAGGAAGTAAAGCCCATACCAAGAGGCCATCAGTGTCTGCTGATTGTTGAACCAGAATTTGGAGATAAGCTCCACGGACTCGCTGGCTGCATCCAGACAGCGCTGGAATGCAACATCGACACTTTGGTTGTCCTCTGAGGTCAACTTGTCTTCGTCAACCCCCTCTTCCCTTGTCAGAGCTCGTCGAACTACGAATGGGCGATACATCAAGATTCGGAAGTTTTGATACCTCCACTGCAGAGTTGAGTGACATAATGCAAATCTCGGGGGCTGCATGGCATCTATCTGAAAGTAGGGAGGTAAAGATTCCAACCATTGCATGATGGATTTGTCGTCCAGGCCCACCATTTCTTTTGCCGTTGGAAATGGGGTTGAAATCATTCGCGAATAGATATCGGAGGTTGTCAGGTGGAAAGTACATTGCGCTCGTAGGTGTGTATATAATGTCGTCTCGTCAGTCGGTCGAGGAATTTGGGTTGTAGATGGAGTAAGATCAGAGTCATGGATATTTGCTGGTAATCGTGCTTCTATTCCACTCTGAGGGAAATCAAATGGCCTCGAAAAGGTTATGATACTCCCAGCATCAAAGGCAAACAAGCACCACCAAACCCTTCGCCGGATCTCCAATGCCAATGGAGTGGATTGCCAAGTGGGGAACTCTTTATGAAGTCCAATGCCCATAGCAATGCGCCTCGCAAGTCCATAATAATTGTAACTTGAATTAGGTTTATTGCCCATTTGCGCGTAATTCGAGATAAGAGTTAGTGCTTGCACGAGAACTAAATTACCGGTCTCCAGTAGGTCAATAGAGAATCTAGCTTTAGCAGCTTCAAATAAACTCGAGTCGATTTCAGTCCGCTGTGTAGCACTAGACCAAGCACCTAAAGCAGATACGGAATATAGCAATACCTGCCAGGCGTTGCCACTTGGTCTCGGAATAATTTCCATGAACTGAGCTCGAAATGTGGCTTCATGCACAATGGGGTACGAGCGATGATAAGTAGAGAAGTATGCATCAATAAAGCCTTCTAAGAAAGATAAAGACGTAAGAGCAAAAGGTATACTTGGTAGTTTTGGCGTTGTGGTGCCAGAAGGGTGCTCGTCGCCAGCACCAGCAAGCCTCAGGAGGGCAGCTCCCGATGCAACCCCAAGATAACCACTGCCGTTAGTTTCACTTGTCAAACTTCCCATTCCATCAACGAAACGGGGTCCGCCTGGTTTCCCACTTCGCTCGTCCCATTCAAAGTCACCGATTGTTGGAGGACTCTCCAATGAGAGCATATTGCTCCAATTCGAGCGAGACAATGCATCAGTATTTGGAGTGCCATGCTGGTTGAAGTCCATAGTCCTAGGACTCCCCATGTTCCTACTCTGCACAGCATGTGTTTCCTTCAGATAAGCAGGAATGGTTTCCTGTTCTTCTTCCTGGAAAGAGACATGGCGGCTCGCTGAAGTAGACTGCCCATCGTTAATGATACTTGGACCTATAGATGAACTCAAAGTCGTTTCTTCATGGTTGCCATATTCGGATTCAGACGATACAGTATCGTTTGTCCGCATCTGTTGACATTGTGGCAGCAGCTCTTTCAATAGAGCTCTTGCCTTAGCAAGCTCATCTTCAACCTCAGTGAGGTGCCTGACAGAAAAGTTTAAGCGATCTACTCGTGCAAAGAACAGTCATATGAACCAACCTCCTCGTCAGCGGTGTCCTTCCTGGTTTCTCGTAACTGCAGGCTCTGTTGAACTGCTTGCAGGATGAGCAAATCGGAAGTTGCCGATCACACTGTTTGCAGAAGTGCTCATTAGCCAACGGTAGCAGAGATTCGGATAATTTGATACCTTGGATTTCCTTCTGCTGCACTCTTGACATGCTCTCCGGGCCCCAACCCCGGGGTTGCCGCTGGCAGTTTCCGCTTCCATGGTGAACTCACATTCAATCTCGCAAGTGCGTGAGGAAGACGTTACAGGGCGATACGGAAAGCTGTCAGGAATATGACAAAGACTCGTCAAATTCAGTCCCTGCTGCACGGTACTCCGTGCGTCTCTCCGTCGGTATTGTAGGACTCAGGCGGGCGCATGTTCCCCGGACGCTTGGATAGGTTTACCGGTCGCGAACAGGGCGGGAGAGAAAGTCCGAAGCATCCCCACAGTGGGGTCCTCCTTGAAGGCCAAGAACAAGTATCCCTGTCCGTTTTAAACCTAATTCATCGAGTACTACAGACAATCTGATCTAGGCTGACACAATGCATAGATAATAACTGGAAGTATGTGACAATTTGTTCCAAGTTGTCATTGATTGACTTTATACACGCTTTTAAATTTTGAAGATGAATAAATTTGCGGTCCCTCGAGATCTGTAGTAAGGGCAATTCTAGAGGCAGCGATAGTTGTAACATGAGATCTCGGTTACAGGACCAACATCAATATACAAGTATAAATCCAAAAACAGACACACCTCCATTGCCTCTACCGAGCATTCAAACCTCCTTTATACTCTCAAATTCAGAAACTATTGGACACCGACGATCTTGAAGCGCTTAGATTCAACAAGATGTGGCTCGAAATGGGACATCAAGTTTACCGCTCAGATTTTAGACTCTACGTGTACTGCAACCTCGTCATCCCGTTCTTTCCCATCCGCCTGACTCTTGGGTGCCTGGCTCTCGAAATCTGGAGAATTAGAGCTCCGCTGGAAAGACTGAACTACAGTAGACTTGAATTTTCTTGCAGATGTCTTGTTCTCAAACAATATATCGAGCTCTCCATAGGTACGGCCTTTGGGCTCCGGAAGCCTGAAGTATGTCCAAACAGCGCAGAGGAAGCAAAGTCCCGCCCAAAAAAACCCAGATTTAGCTTTCCAGTTCCACGCAGTCGGGTTAAGCATACGCGGAATTCTATAAAAGGCTGTCAGCAAATTTAATAGATGATTTCTCTCCACTTACATGACATTGTTGACAAGGCCAATGAGATTGTATGTATTCCGAGCGAGTACCACTGTCTTGGTTCGAAGTTGGTTGGCTGGTAACTCAGGAACCAATGAGTAGCAGACAGGGCCAACCGTAAGATCGTAAACAAACGTATACGCTATCAGCATTCCTCCAATCGCCCATGAAGCTCCTTTGTTTGATTCTGGAGCCAAAGCGAGAAAACCTGTAATCATAAGTATACCAAACTGCACCATAAGTCCCCCGAGGTATAAATCACGACGTCCGAACCATGCCATCATGAACCAGGAGCCAATTGTTCCAATGGCTCCAAGTCCATATTGAGCCATAGCCATGTCAAAAGCGTCAGTTGTAGCTAGTCCTGCTTGCTCGAAGAAGTAGGTTGAGAATCCCATGAATGCTGATCCAGAGAGGTTTTGAATAGCCCAGGTGACACAAGCAACTTCAGTTCGGCGAAGATCAGTTCCCTTGAAACAGTCAAGATATGAGGTTCCAACATTAGACTCCTTCTCTAGCTCGACGGTATACATCATCATCGCGACCGTCTCGTCCGCATTGAAGGTTGGGTGGCCCCGGCTTGTCAATCTGAGCAAAGCCGCTTTAGCATCCTCGTGGCGGCCCTTTCGAACCAACCACCAGGGTGATTCAGGAGCGAAGATCACACAAAGCACTATTGGGATTGGCCAAAACCATTGTATAGCGCTGGATATGCATCGTTAGAATATTAATATGGACAATCAAGGTCTTGGAATTGGCTTTAGATGCTTACAAAGGCACGCGATATGCCCACTGGTCTTCTCGGTTGAGGAAGCCCCGGAGGACGCCCTGGCCAAGAAGTGTTCCAATCACCCAACACAGATTAACAAAAGTCGTAAGATACGCTCGAAGAGCAACGGGGCAAACTTCAGAGGCATACACGGTAGTGAGTGTCTGGAACACTCCCCATGGAATGCCGCAGAGGATCTCGCCGGCTTCCAAAGTTTGAACATTTTGGGCGAAGAAAAGTATAAAGATGAAACATGTTACTGCAAAGAGCGAGCCCAAAACAGTTTTCCGGTATCCAAAGCGTTCAGAGACAATGCCATTGATGAAGAGACCTAAAATTTCTCCCACGGCAGCACCGTTTGTCAAGCCAGCTTGCCAAGCTGCAGTGACTTGATAACTTCCGTCAGCACCTAAAACGCCGTACCGCTCCTGAAATGGGGGAAATGCGAAGAAACCTTGCATGAGGTTGAGATCATATCCTTCCATGATGATGCAGCAAGAAATGGCGATCGAAAAAGCCACAGCTTTTGGGTAAAGCTTCACACTCTCCCACAGAGTCATCTCATGTTCTTTTCTCGTTGCTTCTTTAGCCCTTGAAATCATCTGGAGGATGTCGGGGTGCTCAGCGGCAAGACGAAGTGCGACGGCATCTTCTAGGTGAGTGTCCAGTACCGGATTCTCGAGTTTTTGTGATGGGGACATCATGAAATGGGCGAAGATGGACGTGACGTGACGACGGCTTATTTGTATAACAAAAAGAGCAATGGAGGCATGAGGTAGAAAGTCTGATTCTTAGCGCGGGACGATTTATAGGTTTACTTCCACCACATGGAGGAACACATTCCAAGATTTATAGCTGCTCCCCAGATTCCAAGAACACCTCAGTCTATGAATAGTCTTGGGAGGGATTGTGGGGTTAGAATTCCGGGGTTTAGTCGCCTCCTCCTCACAAGCCTTGTTGTGGGCCCAGGCCCTCACTTGAATCTACTCGTTGTAATATGACGATTAGGACAGTCTTCGGTGAGAAGGCTCTTCCAGTTTGCTCTCCTTGGATGTTTCAGCTGATGCAGGCGGACAACTCTGATCGCTTCGGCCGTCTGAATCCCGATGCGATGAATGCCGGGGTGAAAATTCCAGAGATTAGTCAACTCCTCCTGACGAGTCAGATGTGGGCCTAGACCTTTACTTGAATCTGCCCGATTAAGTATAACGCTAGGTCTGTCACTAGTGAAGGACAATCAAATATCGAGTAAAACTTAATGGTCTGAGAAGTTGTTGTGAGATATCATATGCAGTAGATTCTCTGTCCTTTATTTCTTTTTGTACGGCGTCGTTTGCTTCATAGCGTGAAACCCTCACCTGTAACAACTAGTCTGTTTAAAATCTCAGATCACAGGTCAAAAAAATATCCAACATGCCAAGTGGGAGTTGGCCGAAATGCGCTTATAAGTCGCAAAATACCTGAGATAATACTCGCTAGTGGCCTGCCGCTGGATTCTCAGTCAAAATTATGGAAGTATAGAACAGGTCTCCGGTGCATGGCAATGCCATCAGTAAATTCAGTGTCAATTATCAACTTGGTATTGTCCAAAGTTGATTTTGTCGTATAGTTATAGGAGCATGCGGAACATAAGCCCTCGCGGATGTGCGACCATTAATTTAGAATGGTCTAGAAAGGCCAGCCCTTTTCAGCCCCAATCCCGAGGCTTGCTACTACAGCATTCCCAGCTCTTCGATCCAATTTAGTTTGCCTAAGCAGTATTGAAGATGTCTCTGTATATTTCTAGGATGATTAGGTGTTAAATTCAGTAGCGTACTCTTCAAACCTTCCTCAAGCGTGAATTATACGATCAAATTCCGAGACTCTGGTGGCCTAGTTGACATGTTCGTATTGGACCTGTTGGAGCGCACTGGTACCAACTAGAGCATCACGTGGTACTCTCTTTCTGTCTGAGAGGTAGGTAAGTAGCTGACATTTTCTGCTCTCGCGGGTTTCTTTAGCGCAAAAATCTTTTTCTGACGGGTGCCTATTTCCCGGTGCAGGATCGGTTCGGAGCACAGAAAATCCCTGCGAGATCAAGGGCACAATTAAGTGTTGCTGTGTTCCTCACAGCTCCGTTTTGCTATTAGTCTTCGCCGGTCCAAAATTCGATAGTCAATACGAATTGCGAGAACGATAGAATATAAAGCCGAGGTTAGGAAAAGAGATAGCAAATAGAGAGAACCGTTTCAATCATGTCTGACGGAGGTATCAACAGTGAAGGCAATTTCAACCATGACAATAGCTTCCCCAGTCCCAAGACAGAAAGAGTATTTCCTCTCTTTTCTCTAAAGGGAAAAACAGCAATTGTAACTGGGGCCGGCGCAGGAATTGGTTTAGCAGTAGCTCAAGCTCTGGCTGAAGCTGGTGCTAACATTTCTATATGGTATAATACTAATGAGAGCGCCCTTGATCGTGCGCTTGAAATCGAGAAGGAATACGGAGTGAAGTGTAAGTATATGTGTCCTACGACAAACCTATGGGGAAAATCTCACCGTAATATCAGGTACCGCATACCAGGTCAATACCACGAACTACGAGGCAGTGCAATCATCTATCGATAAAACGATCCAAGATTTTGGAGGACGGCTGGACATTTTTGTCGCGAACTCTGGCATCCCTTGGACCCAAGGCCCAGCTCTTGATGGGGAAATCTCACATTACCACAAAGTTGTCAATATAGATCTTGATGGAACATTCTACTGTGCCAAAGCCGCAGGGAGACACTTTCGTCGTCAAGCACTGGAAGGAACTGACCTGAACGGCGAGCCACTTGACAGCACCTACACCACTGGATGTTTTATCGCTACTGCAAGCATCAGTGGCCATATTGTGAACATTCCTCAACTACAAGCTGCATACAATGCAGCGAAGGCTGGCGTGATCCAACTTTGTAAGTCGTTAGCAGTGGAATGGGTCAAGTTCGCAAGGGTCAACTCGATCTCACCTGGGTATATTGCTACGGAGATCTCAAATTTCATTCCACAGGAGATGAGAAGCATTTGGAAGAATAAGATACCTCTGGGGTAAGAAATAATTTTCAAGCACCATGATAAAATACTTACGATGGAATAGCCGCGAAGCTCATGCAAATGAGCTCAAGGGTGCATATTTATTTCTTGCTTCGGAAGCTTCTTCTTACATGACGGGGGCTGATCTTGTCATTGATGGAGGATACACTCTACCATGAGGCTTATAATCAATTCATGTAGAGAAGTGTTTAAAATCTATTCAATCTTCTTCTCGGTAATAAAATCAACGAGTTTATTTTGAAAGACTCTTCTAAAAAGAATCGACTGTGATATATGACAGATGATGAAACCACACAAAGGAATGGAACACCAACTTGCACTTGAAACGGCTATGTAGCCCTTTAGTAAAAGGACACATGAATACTTATAAGAAGTCGAGATGTCAGTCAAATAACATTTTGTTTACTGAGAATAATTTCAACTATGACATGTGTTACGGCCAGTATTCACCTGACTGTAATTGACAATCCATTCAGGATTAGCTCTGCCCACAACTAATATCCAATTAAATCAGTGGAATAGAATTCATTAGACTTCAGATTAAAGACATGCAATAGAATTACTAATGAACTCAACTCGATGATTCACATGACTATTGTTACTGTGAGTCTGATGCTTCAACAAAGAGTCATGAGAGAATCAAGAGGAGAATCAAGACCCAAGGATAACGGAGGTTGGGTTTTTGAGAAAATTCCATTACAACTAATATATCATCTTTTCATTTTGACTTCTATACAGCCCCTTAATTCTGGACACCCTGGATTAAAACCTTAATCACATCTTCTTGCTTCTTTCTGACCAATTGGAACGCCTCCTTAGTATCTTCAAACCTAAATCTGTTGGTGACTAAAGGCTTCACATCAATTTTTCCACTGGCGACCAAATCAACAGCAGTTTTATAACAGCCAGTGGTATATCGGATAGATCCTCGAATTGTAAGATCCCGAATGCATGCCACCGTGATTGGAAAATCCACAATCTGAACGCAAGTTAGTAAGGATTTCAAGGTGTTGAGGCTCTATATTTATGTTAAGCCAAAATGTTTACCTCCTTGCCCATGCCTGCCTGAACGTAGGTACCGCCTTTCTTCACCACAAAAATCCCTATTGCAATACAAGCAGCTGATCCGGTGGCCTCGATCACAACATCTGGCCCATCAACAAGATCAAAGTTTCTCTTTATCATGGTGGCCAGCTTCTCATACCACTCCATATCCGTTTTCACATCTGCCGGCTTTTTAGGGGGCATGAAAGTATCATCAGCACAATATGAGTTTGCGAAATCCAACCGTCCTTTGCTGATATCTACCCCAATTACCTTCTTAGCACCGTATATCTTCGAGACTTTTTGACACAAGAGACCGATAGGTCCACATCCAAACACAACAATAGTCTGGTTCGCTTTGACATTTCCAACTTTTGTCATCTGCACTGCACATGCGACAGGCTCCACCATAGCACCTTGCTCCATATCCATATCATCTGGAAGAGGAACGCAGTAGTCAGAAGCTACTATATAGTATTTGGCCAGTGTGCCATCCCATGGCGGTGTGGCTGCGAACACTGTATCAGGGCAAAGATTGTAAGATCCAGAGCGGCAATAGTCGCAGCTTCGAGATATTAGTAAAAAAACCTATGAAGCTTGAATGATGATATACTGTCTGCAAGGAACGCCTGGTTCAATAGCTACTCGATCACCAACTTTGATGTCCTTCACAGCGGGCCCAATTTCTACTACTGTACCGGAGCTTTCATGGCCCAGTATTATCGGTGTGGTGAGAATGAAGTCTATTTTTTTTATCAACTATAATTCAACTGACACGAGGTGTTGATCATTTCCATTGCTGAGGCCGGTTCATTACTAACCTCCAATCCGCCCATTATCATAATAATGCAAGTCTGAGCCACATATTCCAGTTTGTGCAATGTGAACCCGAACATCCCAGGGGTCTCTTAGTTTTGGAATTTCTCGCTCTTCAAAATCTGCTTGGCCAATCGAACGGAGCACAAACGCTGGATTTTTACTCTGGATTACTTCAGTACAAAGATATCAGGACTTAGAACAACAGCAAGTGTCTTACAGATAAGGTTGTCATAATTGATGGACTGTTGTGGAGCTTGGTCTTGAAATTTAAAAATAAATTAAATCTGGATAGAAATGAAAGACTCATAAAAAAAACTGATTTGAGCGCTGGGCGTATCTTTATGATCTCAGGAATTTAAGTTTGGGTCATGTGGTCTCTCTTTTCTTCGTTCTTGGAGTTCATATGGCGTTGAAAGACGGTCTGCAATACCCGGAGTAGCAGCCCACTCGTTAGCCGGTATGTCGTATATTCCTTTGTTGCACTATTTTTAGTGAAACACGACGATAACATTGCCCTGGACTGTTAATTTGTACACGAATTTTTGTTGAGCCGACGGTATACTCTATTCCGGGCGGTAGAGAACTTGCGGTCGGTTTGATGAGCCTATCCTGGGTAGCGGGGTTAGACGCCCGCTTAGGAGAGATCGAGCTCCAGTTAGTAGTGCTCGGAGTGGGGTCCCCGCTGTGGGCTGGGGCGACGGCGACATCGATCTTTCAATTCCAGTCGGAGTATGGAACAAGTGAAGCAAGTAAACAAATCACTGAACGGTAGATTCTGCCCGCCTGGATAAATTCAACAAACTCTACCCCTCTTACCGGAAAGTCTTTCCCTTTCGGAGTGAAATTCTTCCTTCGGACACAAAACACAAAGATCACATCGTACTATAATTTTACATCATTCATAATTGCTACCGTCACACATTTTCTCAAAGAAAAATATCCTCTGAATCTTCATTTTAATCCGAATCCGAAATTAGATAGAGAATCGAACTATTACCACATAATGGGTTCAATTGAAGGCTCTACTCAGGAATGGGCGCCAATGCCAGAGCTATCAGGCAGCATCATGGAGATGTTTAGTATGAAAGAAAGAGTTGCTATTGTCACAGGTGCTTCCGGAGGAATTGGATACGAGGCTGCTCGAGCACTTGCTGAAGCAGGTTGCAACGCAGGTCTACCTCATGAAATAAAGTTATTTTACGACTGACCAAAACATTAGATTGCACTTTGGTTCGGCAAGGCTACGCATACTGAAATGCTTGCGAACACAATTGAAAAAGATTTTGGAGTGAAAGCGAAGGCATACAAATGTGCTGTTCAAAATTACGAAGAAGTCCGTGACCAGGTTGCTGCGGTTTTGAATGACTTTGGAAGACTAGATGTAATGATCGCCAATGCGGGGATGTCCATCCCAGCAGGTACTTTAAGTTACGATAGCTTTGAAGAAATTGACTGACAAAATAAAGGTGGCATTGATGACCCAGTAGAAAATTGGGATACCCTCATTGGCGTCAATCTCAGCAGTGCGTACTACTGCGCCAAAGAAGCCGGTGCAATATTCCGGAAACAAGGTTCCGGGAGCCTTATTTTCACAGCTTCCATCTCCGGCCATATCGCCAACGTTCCACAAAACCAGGCTTGCTATAATGCATCCAAAGCAGCTATGATCCATCTCGCGAAATCATTAGCACTAGAATGGGCTGGATTTGCTCGAGTCAACTCCGTCTCTCCTGGATATATAAAAACTCCAATTTCTGCCGGATGCTCAAAAGAGATGAAAGATGAATGGTTCAGCTTGACACCAATGAGACGGGAGGCAGATGCCAGAGAATTGAAAGGCGTATATCTCTATCTTGCAAGTGATGCTAGTACCTTCACTACAGGCGCGGATATCATAGTTGACGGGGGATATTGTGTTCGGTAGCTAGATCTCATTTTTAGATCATGCTTTGACGATAAATCAAAGCAAGTAAAGCAACTACTCTTTCGATCTGGGATATCAGTCTTATGGTTCTTTTCGAGTCTCTCTAATGCACTTACGAGCTGCTGACTTTTGCATACGGTGATACTTGAGTTTAGATTGGATAATATCTCACAAGCTTTATACCATAGATTGCTAGTAGATGCCAATTGCCGCCAATATGAAATCTGAAACATTGAGGTTTGCTACTCACTTTAAACATATTGTAATGTAACTATTAAGTCAGTGATATGGAAATGCACGAAACCAAGGATTCTAGTAGAAGTTAAATGTGCCTACGGTAACATACCCTATAGAGTTTAGACATCGCCATTGCCAGTACATCAATTGGCTCAGCACAAAAGACAACGATGGCCATCGAGCCACTTCAATCAATTTTTAAAAACGCCTAGAGGTGCTTATAATTAGACGCTAAAGTTATCGTATTTTAATCATGATTATTAAGGATCTCCGAGTTGTGCAGCACAGAGTTCGCAGGCTGAACTCCAATATGACAAGCCTTTGTACTTCGTATAATTGCCTCAGAGCGTTTGAAAACTCATTACTAATTAGAACTCTAATTTATACATCTAAATCTAGCATATTAGCATATGAAATTCTGGAGTCCAATTTTGCTTGAACTGGAACGATTTTCATATGATCTATTGAACACCTCCAATACATACCCGACGGTCTGCGAATAGCAGCCAGTGGTGTATCGCATTGACTCCTCAATGTTTGAAGGGTGAATACAAGCCGCTGTAATGGGAAACTCAATACTCTATATTATCAGTAACATCATACTAGTGAGAGAGCCTGTTAACTTACTACTTGCCATTCCAGTCAGACACGGGTTCAGCATGTCAGCATCCCCCCTCGGATTAACCCCTTCTTAATTTTTACACCATCTGCACACTTGCTACTACACAGTCAAATATTGCATATCATACGCTCACAGTCATCTCTCAGTTAAGCTAGAACGGAGTTTGGAGTTTTGAAAGGTAGCGGACGAGATAGTGGAACTGACGGTCCAAGCTGCTGATTACTGATTTATTTCTGTGGAAAGAAAAATCAAGGGTAAGTATCCTAATATTCTATAATGGAACTGATAAATATATGGCCTAGGTAGTAATGATAGAGCTTGTTTATTTATCCTTTTTCAGTAGGATGTTCGAAAATCCGGTAACTTCCCTTCAAAACTGGGTTCATTGTCTACCTTGGCAACAAGGCTCAGGATTAGTGTCCCACTCCCCAATGTACCCTTTTAGGTGTCAGGTGCGGGAACACAGTTGCTAATGAATTGTTATTGGCATTATGATACTTTGAGCCTTCTCGTTGCTCTTGAAGCGGGTACGCTAGTCACTCAGACCTGTTGCCAGGGTGGACATTTTTATCTAGTTTTGCGTTATTGAACCTATGATAAGTCGCACACTATTAGTGGTGCAAGATTTTTCTCAGTATTTAGGTTCTGCAAGACCAGAAAGTATAGGAGATGGCTAGTACAAGATAGTTACCCTGATAAATGTAAGAAATCTTCTCTGATGGAGCCTAGAAAGGGCGTTTTTTAGAATCAATTACTGTAAAGAAATCTACAGTAACAAAGAACTATTTAAAGAGATTTTTGCGTCTCTTTATCCAACAAGTCAAGAAAGTGATCCACCACGTTGACTATAGCCTCTTCGTAAGTCTTGAACTTTATTCCAAAAGTTCGTTCAGTATAACTAGCGTCAACTCGGATGCGTAAAGTAGGTGTGCCTGCATCTGCCTGGAGTACTCCAGAAGCGACCTCCTCAGGATAGTGCTTTCGGACAATCTCTAATGCGTCTGCCCAGTCTGCGCCTTCAGGACCCTCTGTCGTTGCAAGGAAGAACTGGTTGCCAGGGATGGAGGGATCTAGTGCCTTTACATGTAGGAGTCCGACATCATTGATGTGAACAATAGCCGATGCAAAAGGTGTTTGTTGTGGGTTTCCGAGCAACTGAGAGAATGCAATCCCGTTAGAGCCTTTAGTGATGAGGGATGACTCCGTAACAGTGTCGTCTCGGCCAATCACAAACCCTGGTCCGATGTTAATCACATCGAACGAAGGACTCTTCTCCCGAACGAAATCTTCGGTCACCTTTAAGGCAATGGCCTTACTAGCGATGTATGCTTCGAACAGGTCGCTGTATGGGCCAGCAGGTGGCAGTACCCGGTTCTTTTCTAAGAATCATCGTGAATGAATACCTACTCGGCCAGCTAAAAGCACCAGAGAAGTGAGTGGAGCTTAGTACTAACCTGTAAAGATGTTGTCTTCTGGCTTCATCAACATGGCCTGTGCTGGAACAATAGCTGCGATGGATGCAGTCATCACAATACGTTTGACACCGTAACCCTGCGACGACGCAGCCTCCAGTATTCTGACTGTGCCCAATTGAGCGGGTGCGATTATCTGCCGGCCGAAATCTTCAACTGGCGGTATTGCAACGGGAGAGGCCGTGTGGATGATGTATTCCACGCCGAGGGCTGCGACATCGTAGGCGTGAGGTACAGTAATATCCGGCACCACGATCGATTCAGTCTGATCCACGTAAGGCCTGATCGGAGCCAATTGTTGGAGGCGTTCAAAATCCCCAGGTTTTCGCACCGCGATGCGTGTGCGATAACCTGCTTCCAAGGCGGTGACAAGGACTCGGAAGCCAACCATCCCCGTGGCACCGGTTATCTAAATATATCAGTATAATTGCTCATAATGGAGGATATTCAGTAATGGCTCTTGAGACATACCAATACAAGCGGTCCTGACATATCGTATTATCGTTCACAGATATGTATAACTTTTGGTATTTGGAGGGAGGCTTTTCCAGACCATGTGATAGAATTCTGTCCATAGCACCACTGCATGGCAGCCAACCTTTTTATTGTAAGGGTAGCCAAGACATAAGCATTTGTTCCATGGCACCTATCCTTCATAGAGATTTGATAGGCGTACTCATCCGTGCCTGTAATCGAGAATTGTCCTACGAACAACCAAACTTTGTGGGCAGTAGAAGATGGCAAGCTTACCAATACCTCCAGAATTAGGTCTCTTGGAATATGGTTCTATTCCTGCTGAATAATTATATTGGAGCAAAGGCAGTTGACCACGAGTCAGCGTGCGGATATTGGTAAGTATCTGCGACCCTAGCTTGGATTGGCTAGAGGCAACTGAGTAGCCTTTCTTCTAGCGTCTGGTGGCTGACAAATCTGCCAAGGACACACAACGAATGTTAAGAAACAGATGTGGGCCAGGAAAGGTCGGTTTCCGCAGTGCCCCTAGATATACTGGCAACACTGTAGCAACTGCCAACGATCCACGCGCCAGTAGGGAGACCAGAAGGAGGAATGGGACGGCCTGCACGGCATTAACTCCGGAAGGGATAACTGGGACCCATGCCGCATATGCGTGGGATGGTACAGCCGAGTAGAGGTTGCTGGACATGCAAAGGTACCGTCTTCGCTCGCTCACATGGACAAAAATCATTGATCTCTAACGCTCGGGTATAGACCGCAAAGTCCTGTGTGATCGAGTTGTGCCTGTCTGTGGCATTTGTACTCGTGTGAATAGGACGTGTCTCGGATATGGAGTCCGGCTATCTTGGCCGGACGACAGCGAGCATCGCAGGTCGATCGTAGTGGCCCCAAACAACCCTGCCGAGGATGAAGAAAAAGGTACCACTCAATTCGTCAATATGACATACTGGCATATCGAATTGTACAACCACATCGCAGATTCAGCTGGTAATTTAAATTTAAATGCCTCCTGCAGAGTTGTCTAGCTGACAACCCGATACCAGCGTTTCTCTACCCGCGGTCCAAATTGCAGAGAATCATTACGAATGGTAATTCATTACCTTTTGAGCTAGACGGAGAGCTTTTGTTGTACTGTATGATATAGTCGAGTCAATTATGCTTTCAGAGATTAGCAGGGCTAATTGTAACATAGTCAAGCTCGTTGCCTCCAAGACGCTAACCCCCTTTGCCGGCAAAGAAGGTCACCTAGCTGCCATTCTGTTGCATTTCGCGCTATGGGATAATAGCTCAGGGTCTCGTGCCGTGCGATCTTCTATTCTAGCCTTGTCGTGGATCCACCGAGATGGATACCATTACGATGCGAATCAACTTAAGGTCCAAGCGATCGCCGATATGCGATCATCCATGCAGGAGGAGGCTCTCGATCAGACAAAACCTCTTCAGCATATTGCCGCTAGCATGTTACTATGCTCTTTCGAGGTATCTTCAAAGAAGTGAGATATAATGTCCCGAAGTCATGCTGAATTTGATGGCAGATCTTCCTCCCCTCCGAATCATCATTCCAGTGGCCCGAGTACATATCTGGTGTCAAACAAATCATCGAGACTCTACCGCGGTATGATTCATCCCTCGGCTATAAGCTGTCAGAATTGGTTTGCTGGATATACTATCACGACGTGCTGTCGGTGTTTAGTCTTCAGCACTGGAAGAGAATCTCTGTCGAGACGGAGCATCTCCTGCAATGTCAAAGAATTACGCTTCAACCTCTGCTCCCCCCACCGACCACAAAGGTACGCGCTGACCGACATATGGCTATCAACCGAACGCAGAAGCTAACCCACTAGATCAACATCATCTTCGGCTGTTCATTGGCGACGTTGGACTTACTTGCAGCTGTCTTCAAATTTTGCCACCAGATCATACATTCCTCGACTCTATCAGTACCCGACCGGAAAAATTTCGTAGGCCTGATCGGCAAACTAGAGGAAGTTCAACAAATCGTAGGTTCAGAGGAAGAGAGCAACAAGGCTCATGTCCGTGATATCGCAGAGCTATACCGACTAGCCGCTTTGATCTATCTACATCGTGCGTGTGAGCATCTAACTCAGTTTTCAGTATCAGCGGCATCCTGCGTTGACGACGCATTTGTTATTCTCTCTCGGCTCCAGATCTGCGAGCGACCTTTTCCCTTGTCTATCATCGGCTGTGAGGCTCGAACGGACTCTGAAAGACAACTGATTCTTGCAGTGATTTCGAATACTCAGAAAGAGGCCAATGTTCGGAGCTATGCTTGCATCCGGAGATTCGTCGAATCATTCTGGAACCTAGACGATCTCGATGGAAATGATAGCATATGCTATATGACCAAAATGGACCTAGTGACTAGTAGCAGCGATTTTCTCCCGACTTTTATCTAGTCGAGAAGTGAGGAGTGCCTAGGCTCTATCTGGCCATCGTCGTAGAGGGGCCGTAGGTTCTTTAATATGAAATGAGACGAGCCCAGCTCTTGAGTTTTTGAACGTCATTTTGCATTTTAGACTGCGATATTATTTATCTTTAGAAGTTGAAGGGAGCAAGAATGTAATATCAGGACGAGTGACAGACTTCCGCTGAAACTCTAACCCTCCAAAAGTCGTATTTTGTATTAGATAGGCAAGCTGTTCTAAGAGCCTGACAGCTACAGTAGTAAATGAGAGTCTGTAGAATCACCTTTGGGACATAAGGAGAAGTAAAATGTATCTCAGGCAGATGAATCTAACTAACGAGAACCTTGAATGCTGGGGCTAGTCCTGTTCCTACGCACGTGGACCATAATAGTATGGGTGATAAAATCTCTATGATGAAGTCTGAGTGTTTCTATACCCTCCTAGCCGATAATTTTTCACTTTACTATAGCAGATACAATAATGCAATACATTTATAGAATCCGCTTTTGAGCATGGATATATGAAAGCTGGAAGAAGAGAGCTGACCAACAAAGATGGAAAGAATCTGCGAGATGAATAACCAGGATCTGCTAGTTCGAAGCCGGACAAGGCCGTGGACTTCGCCGACTGGCTTGATAGTCATCAAACACTGAATAAGAGAGTATCGGAATGAGAAAGCATCACAGGATGCATGGCTAGCACCTAACATTGATTTCTAATCGTCATTTTACTAATTTCTTAGATAGGGAGTAGTTAATACAACTTAATGTTCTCCACGAGAATAAAAGACATATCGCTCATCACAAATCTGTAGAGACCACGAAACAAATTTCGATTCACAATGGCGAACTCAGGTCGGTCCTTCACAAAAACATATCACAACCACATCTATCCGGCCATCGAGCCGTCGCAGCGTAGTCTGTCGGCTGCAGGCAAGGTCGTCTTAATCACCGGTGGCGGACAAGGGATAGGGGCTGCTATTGCCGAAGCATTTCTATTGGCCGAGGCAAAAGTTATCATTATCACAGGACGCACGCAGTCGACACTGGAGAAGACAATCCAGAATCTGGAAGCGACAGCAAAGGAACACTCGTCACCAATGAAAGTAGCATCGTTCGTAAACGATGTCAGCGACTATCAAGATGTGAAGCGTGTTTTTGAGGCGGTGTGCGAAAAGTTTGGCGGCATTGACATTGTGGTGAATAATGCAGGTGTTTTAGGGGACGTCGCACCGTTGGCGACGTCAAGTCCTGAGACCTGGTGGGCTGGGTTTGAAATCAATGTACGAGGTGGTTATAACATTATCCGACACTTCTTACCACTGGCCAAGGATGGGGCCGTCCTTCTAAATGTGTCGACGCTCCTCGCACACATTCCAGTGAACGGTTATTCTGCTTATGGAGCGTCCAAGGCCGCGTTCTTACATGTACTTGATGTGGCTCAGAAAGAACACCCCAATATTCGAGTACACAACCTCCACCCTGGAATCATTGCCACTGCGATGAATGCTGATGGCCGTGTCGTACCGGAAGACGATGGTAAATGCCCCTTCCTTTCAGCAAGGGTCTCTGGCAAGATTCTAGCTAACAATTTCACACAGTTGAGCTCCCTGCGGCGTTTGCCGTCTGGTTGGCCAGCCCGGAGGCCAGCTTCCTAGCAGGTCGGATGGTGTGGGCAAACTGGGATGTGACTGAGCTGAAGCAACGGCAAGATGAGATTGTCAACCGGAATCTGCTCACTATGAGCCTCGGTGGATGGAATACTATCTAGATTCCCCTTGTTACAGTATCTTTTGCGAAGATGGGAGAGGAGACGCAGGGTGAGTTGGATATATATATGTGGTGGTACAACATATTATATACCCGAAAAAATATAAATGAAAGGGCTATATATTGTCTCTTACGGATTCACCGTATTGGTATGTGAATAATACGCGACGGTTCTTTGTTGATAATAATAACTATGCAATTAGGATCGTTGTACAATACTATCACAAAATACAAATAGGAGAGGGATGTGTAGTAAAGTCGAATATATTCATTTTATTTTAAGAACCCTGCTGGTTACAACAAGTTCACAGTAGGAACAAGCAAATCAGTGCCGGCTGGGGTGACTGAAATGATTAATTATGCTAAGCATACTATCATGGAGTTTATTTAATATGGTAACTGGTCTGCCCGCCTGCCAGAATTGAGATATTTTGCGTACGTAGCATACTGACTAAGTTTTGAATCCCAACGATATACACCCTTTAACCGCCCTCATTTACTGTGCTTCGCATCATCTGATTACACATTCTAACGTATGCTTAATTCTACAACTGCATCATTCTGCTGTCTCACTCACCTATCAGCTTTGGCTGGGTTATCGTCTGCTCCGACTTTTTTGACTGTTCCTCTATAACCTCCCCTTCTTCACTGAGATCCCACCCTTCTCGATCGTCCTTCGGAATCCGGACAAAACAGGAGGAGATGAATACAGCGCATCCGGCTAGTGCAATCCCCAAATACAGCGCATGCCGGTAACCGAGCCCAATTCTTGTTCCATGATGGTTGGTATATGAATCAACTGTGCCAGCCAACCCGATCCCGGTGCTCTGGCCGTAGACCATAATTGTGCCGATCAGCGAGCCCGCAATACCCTGCTGGCTTTTCCGGACGGTATTGCTAGTGATGATTTGTGTTGCTGTGAAGATGAAGTCCGGGCCAAACCCGAGAATGGAGATGGCTGGAAACATTTGAGCCCAGTACACCTGCTCATCTGGCATTGTCGCGATCACCACGCAAGATACCATGATGCACCCGCTGCCAATAATCAGGATATACTGGGCGTCTATCAATGGAACCAGCCATGCGCTTACCAGAGCTGCTATCGTGCCTCCCACCGCAAGAGGCACCCAAGTCGCCGAGTCCAGGAGGATGCTATACCGTCGCAGGACCAGACTCCAGATATTGCCATACCATACAAAGATCCCCACTGCCATGAAAGACAAGAAGGAGGCTAGGAGCATAGGCATGAATGACGGCGCGGTCCAGATGTCGAGAGGAAGGATTGGATCTTTCGCGAATCGTGCCTCCCAATAGATAAATGCTGCGAAGTGAAGAACGGCGGTAATGAGCAGTGCATACTCATAGGGCTCGCTCCATCCTACAAATGGCGCCTGACTATCACCGGGCGGTCAACCGAGACGGATAACGTTAGAAAGGTGGTACTATACATACTTCCAGACAAAATTGAAGAGGATGAGCCCTCCCACCCCAAGATATGCCCCGATGTAATCCATCTGTCCATGTTTCTCGACAGTCTCATGCCTCTCCGGAACGATAAAAGCAATTGCGGCAGAGACAATCACCCCCATCACCGTGCTGTTCGCGATATCGTCAGGACCCTTGTTGAGGACGCTTTTGGGAGGGCACTTACAGAAAAAAGAACAGATACTTCCATGGCAACAACTGCGCGAACACGCCAGCAAATACACTTCCTCCTGCGGCGCCTATGGGGGCCATCGCCCCAAAGAAAGCGACGGTGACATTACGCTGCCTACCAGGAGGGAATGTGATGGTCAGCAGCGCGATTGCATTCGGCACCATAAAAGCTCCTCCGATACCCGTCAGTGCTCGTAGCACGACCAAGGAGACAATGCTCTTTGCAAAGCCTGAGACCAGCGAGAACAGCGTCCACCAGAGGGTCCCCGCTAGGAGGACATTTTTATGCCCGTATATGGCACCGACGCGGCCTCCCATCAGGACGAAGGCGCCCTGGGTCAAGCTTCATAGACTGTTAGCCACATGCATCGGTCAGGGCAGGATTGTACACAAACGGATAGGAGGCTGCAATCCAGCTGCCGTCATTCGCATTTCCCAGGTCTTCGGCAATTGCTCTTGCGGCCAATATGCCGGCTCCAAAGGGGACCATCTGCAGCGATGTTTAAAGTTCAGCAGCCAGCAACCGCAGGATAGAGCAATACTAACCTGTGCGAATTGTGACGCTACGATCGTTACCGAGATGGCCACGGATCTTGCTGAATTTAACTTGATTGGCTGGTTTTGGCTCATTCTGAAGAATGGTCGAGCGTGATATGCGCAGCCTCAGTAGAAACCTGGAATGAGATTTTGATACGTAACAGATCATGCATGAGCTTTATAAAATTAAACCTAGAGAGTTCATGTCAACCGTTTAGCATAAAAGCCAAAGACATTAATCAGCTGTATCCGTTCTTGATTTATCAGGCACCACGGGTCTGACCTAGACATTATGTAGGGGCCACGGTTAGTGGGCCAAGACGGGCCTAGTTCGGCCAACAAGAGTGCTGAGCTGCAAGAAGGCTCGCAGATTCTTGCCGTGCGGGCTCATGTTCCGGGAACTGTTTCTTCGAGAATTGAAACACGTATTGCCAATGATTACAAACCTTCTTCTTATCTTTAAATTCTTCCTTAAATTTAAAATTATCCATGGAAAATATTAGAAATCATCCCATATCTTATTGATCATAGACTAGCTTGACTAGCTATATCTCTCAGTTGTTCACAGTCTACATAGCACCAGTCCCGCATCTCGAAATCGCGCTCTTATTAACTCGCCAAAGAGGTCACTAGGAATCTTGCTTGTCTTCCAAGGCTGCATACTGCGAGTTTAATTTATACAATTAATATCTCGCAGCTTGAATTGGTAGTAGAGAAATATCTGTAACCATGTCCAATCCCACCACCCAATACCATCACGTTCCCACTCCTATAACAGACCCCACGCAAAAACACCTCTCGGTGGCGGGGAAGATAGTCCTAGTGACTGGAGGAGGCACAGCGATCGGCACCGCAATCGTCGAGGCTTTTGCGAAGGCAAAGGCGAAAGATGTATTCTTGACCGGACGCCGATACAATCTGTTAGAGAGTGTTGAAAAGAAGGTTTCTGTCGCCCCTCTTGGTTTCCTACTCGTCAAGCTAACTCTGGTGGGAATAGCTTTCGCCCAAATATCCCGAGACAACCTTCCATGCGTTTCGAGCGGATATAAGTAAAGAAAAGGATGTACAGTCGTTATTCCTAGAGATCAGCAAGGCCGGAAGTGTCGACATACTGGTTGCGAACGCGGGTTATTTGCCGACACCGGGGCCCCTAGCTACCACGGAAACTGTCGAATGGTGGACCGGGTTTGAAGTCAATGCTCTAGGCACCTATCTTTTGGCCAAAGCCTTTCTAAACCAGTCTCCAGCGCCCACAGGGACTCCAGCCTTCATTTCAGTGAATACCGCCGTAGCTCATCTGGGGCCTCTGGCCGGCCCAATGAGTGGATACTGCACTTCCAAACTTGCTGGAGCTTCGGTGGTCGAGTTTCTGCAGGCCGAGAATCCCCATTTAAAGGCGTTTAATGTCAGTCCTGGCATTGTCAAAAGTGAAATGAGTGATAAGGCTAGTAACCCAAAATATGTGCCAATAGATTCCCCAGACCTAATGGGCCATCTCGCGGTCTGGTTGGCAAGTCCCGAATCGGATTTCTTGAAAGGGCGTTTTATCTGGGCTAACTGGGATATTGAGGAACTGGTAAAGGCAAAGGAAAAGGTCAATGCCAAACCGGAGTTGCTCCGTTTAGCTCTTGAAGGTTGGAATGACAATTTTGTGGCATTGAAGTAACTGTCAAGTTTGCTTCTTTCCCTCTTTTGTTGCCTTGCTCTATAGCTAGACAAGTAAGTTTTTTGTTAGGACTTAAATAACAAGGTGCTATACAAGTATCCGTCTCCTTAGTCGGCGGAAGCAAGTCTTGCCGTCCGGTTTTCTTAGCACTTGTCGAGTACAGCAGGTTACAGTGTAAATAAGCACAAAGTCAACTGGTGCAATGGTGAAGTGATTGTATTAGATAATTGAGATACAGTCACCTCGGTTAAGTATTGGTGATTTACGTGATCCGCACCCAAAGTCAGGTGTAGCACTTAAACAATTTCCTAAGTTATTATAGGTCTAAAGCTTAACGCCTTGGTAAAATGACTTATATTAATAGTTCTAATAGATTGACATCCTTAGATTTTCTAAATATTTAGAATTACGAGGTAAAAGGCGGCCACAATCTTAATGATTTTAGATTTTTCGCGTTCCCCTGCAAAAATCGCTTAAAAATCGCTAAGCCGTTGATTAAATTCTAAAAAGTGCAAAGGTTGCTTTTATAAAGTTCTTTAATATTTAGGGAAGGTTTTATAATAATTCTCTAAATGCGTTGTCGATGAATTGATCGAAATCATGAATAACTCCGCTTTTTGGTGGGGTTTTAAAAAATCACCAAGACTTAAACCTTAGTGCCGTATAGTACAGTACAGTACAGTATAGTGTAATATTATATTTAAAAACTAAGTTTTTGGTTACGCTTACTACATATTCTTATATGAACACCTTTTTATAAACTGACCGGACATTACA
Source organism: Haplographium delicatum (assembly GCA_037952705.1). NCBI lineage: Eukaryota > Fungi > Ascomycota > Leotiomycetes > Helotiales > Hyaloscyphaceae > Haplographium > Haplographium delicatum. Next base: position 51,928 of record JAPZPC010000208.1, read on the forward strand.
CGGTCCCTACCAAAATTTGGAACTAGACTGTGTACAACCCGGTGCGCGACCCGAAAGACAAGATTATAGTAGCAGTCCTAACCCGCCACGGCTCGGTATCAGAGGCGACGCAAGGGTTAGGGTATAGAGATATGAAGCGGCGAAACGGGTCGGAGTTAGGTCGGGTAGGGGTTGTCGATTGGGCCGATTTTTTTCAGCATTAATTCGTTTTGCCCTCCCCTCCCCCTATCTCATATTCTAGCCATTCCCGCCCTCTATAGCGGGAGACAGAGGTCAGAAAGGAGGGTCTAAGGGCACACAGCTTCTGTCTAAAGAGCCTATTATTATATTAAAAATATGCTACAGGATTATCTTTATTATTATCTTTATTATATCTAGTGAGTTTAGATACTTAAGGTTTTAATAATAATTATAGCTAAGTATGATACTACTCTAAACTAGAACCCTGGTTTTGGCCCTATTTAAATGTAGTAAAGACTAGGGGTTTAGGGGTTTGCCCCTATAAAAATCAAGGTATAAGAGTAACGTATTTTATAAGCAAGTATATTACAAGGTAGGCGGATACACTGTCAAGGGTAGAGTATTAGAATAACAGATTAGATAGAGTATAATAGATCTACAACCACTCTAACTACAATATATAGGTCTAACAGGACTATGTTCCTTTGTCGCTGTAGCATAGAGCTAACCTTAGATAACCCCTAAGTTATATAACTCCTAACAAGTGTTATATAAGATATTATATTCCTTAATACTCCTACTTAGCTCTTACAACTGTTAGTACTATTATTTCCCTAGTTAAAGCTTCTACTTAATCTATAGTCGAATCAAAAACAGCTTCTACTAGTTCTTTGTCCCTTAGAGGTATTAACTAGCTTAAGTATATCTTTAAACTTCTTAAAGGCAATATATTCTAGTAGCTTAGTAAATCTATTAGCTACTATTACTATTATTAGTATATAGTTGACTTTGATTTTCCTTTGCTCCTTAAAGTCTTATATATAGTAGTAGCTAATATTAATATACTTTAACCTTTTATAGAGATATAAGTTAAAAGTAAGTATAATAGCTCTTTAATTATCTACTCTTATCTTAACTATTAAAGGATTGTCCCTAATATATACTAGAAACCCTATGTCTCTTAGGATTTATATAATCTATTAGCCTTGCTTATAGTATATTAATATTCTAATATATTTAGACTTATAATTTAATATTATAACTAAGTATTATTTTCTGCTTCTATAGGCTATAGGTCTATTAAATAGTATTACTATATACCTAGAGATACTCTTTTAATCTTTTATATTTACTTAATTAGTATTAGAGTAAAGTAATAGTATATCTTGTTTTAGTACTCTAAGACATACTTTGTTAGTAGGGCTATGTTTATTTCTAGATAGTCTATATCTAATCTTTTGCTTAATTATTAATTATAAGTATCTGCCTAGCTCTTTTATAGCTCTCTTATACTAAGCTATAAGGTCTACGAGTTGTTAGCTAAGTTGCCTAATATAGAAAAAGATATCTAGACAAGAGTAGACTATAGCGTATATAATACTACTAATTACTTTTTAATATTTAGTCTTATTTCTTTTCTCTTTATCTTCTTTAGCTAGCTCAAGCTTCTTATATCTCCTAGATACTAGAGTAAGTCTTAGCTTTGCAACTAAGGAGAACTTAACTAGAAGTCTAAGCCGTTAGAGAACCTTTTCTAGATACTACTCTTAGTCTATAAACAATTCTCTTTAGTATTAATTTCTTATTATATATATACTAAGGATCTTAGAGATCTCCCCTAGGTCCTTAGTATTAAATCGTTAGCAGAATTAGCTATAGAACTAAGTTAAAGAAAGAATATCCTTAGCAGCTATAGTAATATTATCTACATAAACTAGGAGTATAATACCCTTCTCTATATAAGTAAAGAGGCAAGGGTTAGCAAAGCTTTACTTAAAACTAAGTTTCTTAAGTTTACTTTTATAAAAGAGGTTCTAGTCATAAGTAGACTATTTAAGTCTATAGAGACTATATAGGATATATAGTTAAAGTCTATACGTAATATTAACTCCTTTTAGTAGCAAGAGGTATATATACTCTTATAGGAATAACTCTATAAACGCGTTCTTTATATTATACTAGTAGTATTCGAGATTATTAGTAGTAACTATAGCTAAGAAAATTCAAAAGGTATTTGTCTAAACAGTTAGTATAAAGGTTTAATTATAGTCTTTACTATAAATCTAGGAAAAGCCCCTTGCTATAAGGCAAGCTTTAAATCTTTCTAAGGATCTATTAGTATTAGTCTTAGTAGTAAATACCTATTTTATAAAGACTAAGTTAGCGCCTCAAGGTACCTTTTCTTCCTACTAGGTCTTGTTTATAATAAATATATTAACTTTATTATAGATTATAGACTTCTATAACTTTTTATAGTTAGAGTCTCTAATAGCTTCTTTATAGGTTACTAAGATAGTAATTTCTACTACTTCCCTAGAGGCAATAAAAGCTATATCCTTGGTATCTTTCTTAAGTTTATAGATACGCTAGGCAACAAGAGTATAAATCTTAGCTTCCTGCTATATAAAGAGCACTTTAAGTCTCTTAGCTACTCTTTTATCTCCTATATTATAATCTTTATACTTAGAGTTGTGACAATGGAACATTCTCCTGAGTCGCTTAAAAGAGGTCACGTGACTCTGTCAAGCCCTTTGTTGGAACTAAGTCTTAAGCACAATTGTTTCAGAACCGTTTCGGAAGCTAATTGCTCCGGAGCCTAAGCAATAGATATATAGGAACTGTACTGTATCTAAGAGTTATTCTATACCTTAGTTTTTCCTTTATACTAGACCTATAATTAATCCCGATTAGCCTCCGATATTATACTCCTATATACCTCTACAGAGCCTATAATCTTTTATATTATTATATTAAAAACTAAGATTACGCCCGCCGGAGACGGCCTACTATAATATCTTACCCCCGAACCTATAGGTTGTCGGAAGGGTTTCGTTAGCAATTCAGAGCCCCAAGATAGCAGTAACTAGATAGTTCAAATAGCCGTGATTCTAGAGACCTCACAGACAGCTAGTAGGATTAGGGTCTAATCCAATTGTTATACTAGTAAAAATCGTTATTACAACAACGTTAAGTAGAATATTAGAGATTCCTAACGACCTCCTTTGCACAGAGGACGCTATAGACAAGAGTCGAGTTAGGCACTAAAAGCCTTCTAGAACACTTACTCTTACCTACAGGAAGACCCCGTAGGAACTACAATATAGATACCCAATTACCTACCCTACCCTCTACCGAGGGAGGGTCCGCTAGTAACGCGAATACCTTAAACAACACTGCACCGAATAGCCCCCGAAACCCCTATAATATAGGTTATAGAAAAGCCAAAAACAAAGGAAAAGGTATAACACAGGACAATAGGAGCTTTAATAATACAGATACGGTTCGTAGAGCTATCTAAGCTATAGAACAAAGACAAGGGGATTCGGATTAGACTATAAACAACCTTAGAGCAGCTAACAAGGACCTTAGAGCGGCCAACTAACGTATAGAAGGCGCTCTCTAGGCTCTCCTCGTAGGGCAACAGCAACTAAGAGACACTGTTTCCTCCCCGACCCTATAAGCAACCGTAACGCCTAACCCTAAACCCTACCTAGCAAAACAGATAGAAAGAATCAAGCCCCTTAACAACAGTATTAACCCTTTATTTAGGCAATAGAGGATATTAATTCAAGACTAGTTTAACCTCGAAAAGGCTTATTACCTTACTAAAAGCAATAAGAAGGCTCTTATATAGGCTACTACTAAAGGTTTAGCACAAAGCTACCTCGAACTATAATATAGAGGCAATAATAATAATAATAATAGTAATAATAATAAAGACTATTAGAATAAATTCAGGATAGCTAAGGAAATGCTTAAACTACTAGCCTTATACTTCGAGAATAGGTTTAAGAAGCAATATTTCTAGAATAAATTTAATAATATAAGAATAGAAGACTATAGACACTCTAACGAAACCTTTGTAGCGTTTATAGCGCGTTTTTGTAACCTTATAGCTAAAGCTAAGATCCCTCAAGAAGACTAGTTTTATTAATTATAGGACAAAATCACCCCCTAACTGTAGTATACTATATTCTTTATAAAACTCTCCTAGAGAGAAGATTTTAATACTATAGTTAATAACCTAACGTTAATAGACAAAGAACAACGTTATACTATATTAAAATCTATTTAGAAATCTACCTAAACTACTATATTACTATCTAAGCCAACTCTAAGTCGCCTTGTTAATACTTTAAAATATATAAAAACTTCTTCTCGAACGCTTAACCCTTCTACTTCTTATACAAAACCCTAGACGACTATAGAGCTAGTTAAGTTTATCCTAAAAAGCAACCGAAACAGCTTAGCAAATAGCTCTACTAGCCTCTATTTCCTCTATAAGAAACCTAGACACTATAAAAGTTAGTGCCCCGAGTTACCTACTATTCAAGCTATAATCGCGGATATTAATAACCCTAAGGACTAAGAAGGAATAGAGGAGGCAACCTCTGCCTCCGACTTAGAACTAATATAGGAGGGAAACGAGGAAGCCTAAACAAAGACTCCTTTCTAGGCTTACGCAAATGTAATCTGTTAGGCATAGACCTTTCTAAGCTACTAGGAGGCTCCTAATTCCTTATCTCTTTATACCTAAGTATAAATAGATATAGGATTAATATATATGCCCTAGCAGACACTAGAGCTAATAGGTTCTTGTTTTTAAACTATAATCTTACAAAACAACTCTCTTCCTCTCTAGGAGTAAAGCTCCGAGACCTCCCCTTCCTTATACTAATTTGTAGCTTTAATAGAAGCGCAAAAACCTAAGCAAATTAGTTTATTCGACTATACCTAATAATTAATAGTCGTTAAATCCAAAACTGTCTCTTTATAGTTCTAGACCTAGGAGGTTAAGATATAATTATTAAAAGCAAATAGATAAAAAGATTCTAAGTACTATTAGATCCTCTCTATAATAGATTTATCTAGCCTTCTAAATACTCTTCTATCTATAGCTTTGCTAGAGAACTTAGGATTCTATACTACTCTAAAGAAATCTAAAATAAGTATATAAATTTCTAAGTAGATATAATTCGAAAGAATAAAGCTATCGAGCACTAGATATATTAATAATCCTATTATATCCGAAGAGAGATCTTTATCTTAATTCTAAAACCTTCTAAGAAAAAGACAAAGCTAAATATAACCTAAATTAAGGCTAGAACCGATTTAGGACCTAATCCGCAAATCGAGAAAACAGTAGATATTTATTAAATTAGTACTAACGCCTTATACTATATAATAAGGTTTCTTTAATATAAATTCTTTTAAACTAATATATATAAGCTAGATTAGCTTATAAATAAAACTAATTCTATAGAATAGAACAATTAGGAAACAGAACAATTACTTAATTAACTGTTACTAGACTTTTATAAGAAATATTAAGACATATTCTCTAAATCGGCGTTAAATCGGCTCTTTCCCTATAGACCCTACAACTACAAAATCGAGTTAGTAGAGCCTTTGCTATATAGATTCTTGCTACTATACTATTAGTTAACTAAAGAATTAAAGGCTATAAAAGAGTATATACTTAATAACTTAAGCAAAGGGTTTATTAAACCTAGCAACTTCTATTTTGTATCCCTAGTACTATTTATATTAAAACCTAATAGAGGCCTACGCTTCTGTATCGACTACTATAAACTAAATACGCTAAGCTAAAGCGATCTATACCCGATCTTAAGAATTAATAAGTTAATTAGTCAAGTAACTAAGGCCAAGATATTCTCTAAAATTAATATTTAATAGGCTTTCTATTATATCTAAATAGATCCCGACTTAGAAGAATATACTACCTTTAGAACCTAATATAGAACCTATAGATACAAAGTCCTGCCCTTTAGACTATATAACAGACCGGCTACCTTTTAGAGGTATATAAATAACGTTCTAATAGAATACCTAGATGCCTTCTATATAGCCTATCTAGATAATATCCTAATATACTCTAAAGACCCTCTAGATTACCTAGAGCATATATACAAAGTTCTATAATAGCTTAGAGAAGCGGGACTATAGGCTAATATTAAGAAATATAAATTTAACGTTACTAGAACCAAGTACCTAGGATATATCCTTATAGATAAAAGACTTAAAATTAACCTAGAAAAGGTAAAGCTATTATAGAACTAGGTTAGACTAACTATAGTTATAGGAGTAAAATCCTTTATTAGATTTTGTAGCTTTTACTACTAATTTATCTAAAACTTTAGACTAATAGCTAAACCCCTAACTACGATTATATGCCCTACTATACTATTCTATTAGACCCTAGAATATATAGAAGCTTTTAAAACCCTATAAAGCAAACTATTAACCCTAGTAACTCTTTACTATTTCGACCCCGAGTTGCCTACAAAACTAGAGATAGACTCCTTAGACAGAGTTATTGCTAGAGTATTTTCCTAATAATAGGCTAACACTAAATAGTATCTAATTATATTCTACTTTTATATATTATTAAGACATAAACCTAACTAGGAAATCTATAATAAAGAACTATATACTATTATAGAAGCGTTCCGAAAATAAAGACTAGAACTTATATTAGTCTAGAGCTAAATTATAGTATATTTAGATTACTATTTATTAGAATACTTTATATTAACTAAAATACTTACTATAAAGCAAGTTAGATAAATAGAACTACTTTCCGACTTTAACTTCTAGATCCGATTTACCCCTAGTAAGTCTAACTAGAAAGCAGATATCCTAAGTCAAAGGGAACAAGACTTAGCAGCACAAGAGCTAGTAAAGAAGGATAGACGTTCAAGAACTCTACTCGGGCCAGGTCGTCTAGACTCTTAAATTAATTCCGAACTTGCCTAGTCTTTCCTAAATAACAAACCCTAAACCTACCTAGAAAGGCTATTATAGGAAATCAAGATAGCTGTTTTAGATAACAAGTCAGACCTAATCCGGGAACTATACAAAAACAATATAAAATCTTTTTTAGATATTTGTATAAATCTTCCCTTAGGCTATACTATTAAGGACAATCTACTCTTATATAAGAATAGGCTCTATGTATAACAATATACTCTATTATATACCTAACTTATATCTAAAGTCTATAGTCAAATGTTAAGTACTTACCTTAGCGCAAAGAAAACCTACTAGTTATTAGTACTATAGTACTACTAGTATAGTATAACTTTAGACTATAAACAGTTTAAGTATAACTATAGAACTTGCCAATTTGCCTATTTAAATTAAACTAAACAGTAGGATTAGCTATATCCTCTACCTATCCCTGTATACCCTATATAACACTTGTATATAGATTTTAAAAAGTTTCTAAAAGATAAATATAGATATAACTTAATCTTAGTAATAATTAACTATCTCGGAAAAGATTTAGTAATAATCTTCTACTATAAAACTATAGATTTAAGAGGATTAGTAGTCTTATTTATTAAATAGGTATATAGATTTAGATATACCCTAGAAACTATTATATCTAATAAAGGTCTCTAGTTTATTTTATTATTTTAGTAGAAGTTTTATTATATTATAAGCATTAAAATTAAGCTTTTTATAGCCTACTATAAAGAAACTAATAATTAAACTAAAATTATAAACTATTATATTAATTAGAGACTAAGGCCCTTCGTAAGCTATTACTAGGACAACTAGAGCAAATTACTCCTTATAATAGATAGAGCTTAAATGACTCTACCCTATTTATTAATCGGAATAGCCTTATACTACTTTAAATTCGGAGTTAACCCTAGGAATAGCTAGGACTAGAAGCCTCTAAAACCTAGTACTACCTAGGAAAGACTTAAC
>JAPZPC010000209.1:0-58230 GCA_037952705.1 Haplographium delicatum
GGAGTTAGCGAGCTTCCTTGGTGACGGGCGATTCGACTTCGTACAAGAGTCGTTTGCGAAAGAGCCTCTTTTGGGTTAGAAGGGGTTTGAGAGACCTAAGGGAGGGAGGTGGCGGTCGAGGGTCTAGACGGAGTTAGAGTCTATAACTTTACGTTAAGCTTTGAAAGCACTGCTTGCGGGTCAAAAGGCACTAAGCCAGCTCCACGGAATCCAGCTTAAGCGTTCTGAGCTATTATTGATTCCTTGTATGCTGCTGCAAAGGCTAAAAAGAACTCGACCTTCGTAATGTGGTTAATATAAGCTTTGATGAACGTCTTAATTTGCCGACCGTACGCCCGCTTCAAGACACTAAAGCACCCGACATCAAGTGGCTAAGTTAAATGGGACAAGTAAGGAGGTAGTCCAAGAGTTACAATATTGTGTGCCTTGTAGTACTCTTGGAATTCGGCCGATTCGTGACTCTTATGCCTATCTAACACTAGCATTCGATACGGACCCTTTGCACGAGCAGCAGTATGCTTATCGAAGTGTTTTAGCTATTCTAGACCTGTCTCGTTATTTGTCTATCTGTTACTTGTCGGTTTAATAACCTAGTCGTCTAGGAGGCCGCCGTCTATATACTAATTCGCAAGATAATTCTTCCCTTGGACGACCAAAAATAGAGAGACATCCCAACCCTCGCCATTGATACAAGCAATTGCTGTAGCCTATTCCCGATTGCCTGGCTAAACTGCCTTGCCTCTGCTACGTCGATCTGCACAGGTCACAACCATTGCAGCGCAAATTATACCTATTATAAACCCAGTCTCGTCGAAGTTGTAGAAGTCATAGTCCAAAATCCCGTATTTTGCTCTTATGTTTTCCACTAGTCGAAACCACGCGCCAATTAGCTCAGGATCTTCGCACAAGGCCTTTTGGAAATCATAAACGCAATTAAAACGCGTCTTAAGGGCTAGTTGTCGTTGTACAGATCGATGCGCCCAGAGCTTGCTAACACGTTTTCCTCCCCGCGATTCGACGACAAAATTTGCTATATCTTCTACACTAGCTAGCCGGGGCGCAAACCCTCTTGCATTTATATCAAGTATATTCCGAATAATAACTTTCTCCTCTAACTTGGACAATTTGATGTTTCCTGGCCGGCGCTCGTGAAGGGGAAGGTGGCCGTTCATTCTAAGTCGAAGTGATGATTCGGGAACTTTATAGATTTTTGCTGCAGCTCGACGGCTTAACTTTTTGGACGTACAAATAGCTTCGATAGCTAAGATAATTCGTGCTTCTTGGGTTTGAATTTCCATTAGTAGTCGTTGAGAAAACGCGTGTTGAAGTTGGTAGGTGATAAAGTAGGGAAAAGTGCACAGGGTCCTGATATGCGCAGGGTCCTGATAAACCACGTTATTCATTTCAATAGGTTTATACTTATGTGTAATATCATTTATCTTAAAGGCAGGCATTAGAAAGAGTAATCGGCGTAGAGTCAGTCGGTAATAAATTTTAAGAGCCTATCAATTATTTTGAGTAGGACTGAGGAGGACAAAAAGAGATGGCGCCTACCAGACAATGGTAGTGGTGTACAACAATGTTTTGCTTCACAACGCCACATGACATATTAGGCTATCAAATGAGATTTCGCAACAATGACAAATAATAGTTTTATAGTCAGTTATAGATCTCCCACGAAAAATACTATAGACGAATACCCCAAATTTTTAGGAGATGCTTCGAACGCCAACCACACTTCCAACCTGTATTTCTCCAGATAAGAGAAGAGCTCTAAGACTTTTCAATCGAACTTATTTAAAGCCCTGAATAACTGGCTGAATTCGACCCTCATTTTGAACCAATTGGTTCTTGCTTTGTAGAGACATCTTGACCAGTATAGCCTAAAACCCGGCTTATATGTTATTCACTGCTTGCTTACTCGTCATGTTAACTGAATACTAAAAAGAATATGAAATAATTTATATAGAATGTGGTAGTCCCTGGTTTGAAATGGGACTTATGCTATTAAGGGAAGCGTCCATAAATACATCAATACTGACCTGCAGCTATTTGGGGTTCCAGGAAATTGTCATATCTATTAATTTATAGCATAACTGACTCTACTAGTCCCTTTGGACCGACTTATCTTCTTTACCGTCGTTTTTCCACACATATCAGTGCTAGCAACATGTGTCCCACCACAAGGATAAGACTCGGCTCCAACAATCCTCACTACCCTCCACTTATATCCCTTAGGTAGAGTTCTATCAGGAATCAATCGCTCTAGCTCCTCCCTTATGAAGTCTTCTTTCTCCCACCACTCAATCTCAACCGGCATTGCCATCGTTATATAGTCATCCACTTTCTTCTGAATATCCCCTTTCCACTTCCCATCTATTAGTCCTTGAAATTCACAACCGGCAGAATCCGGAAAATGCGATGCTTTCAACTCGTCAAAACCCTCTATCTTATCTTCAAGAATATGTCGCACCGCAGCCCCAAGAACATGGCCTGCTGTATGCAATCTAGAATAAAGTTCTCGCGTATCGGCATCAATAACTTGTTCCACAGTCTCACCTTCTCGAAAAATGTTGTTTGAATTCGTAAAACGACCGAAATGGAGTACTTGACCGTCTTCCAGGGCATCCATGCGTACAGAGAGTACATCAAATTTTATATTCGAGTCAGCGCTGCGCATGCTGCCGACATCAGAAGGTTGACCGCCGCCTTGGGGATGGAAGATTGTCTGTGAAGTTATGACTACATAATCACTATCTATAGTTGATTTGAGGAGCAAGCGGTTGGCCTCAGGGAGAGAGTCGATGGAATGCACGGCAAACACCCCCGTACTAAAGGTGCGAAGGGTGCTGTCGTACTGGAAAGCAAGGTAGGTTCGTTCAGCGGTGACCTGCATGAGTTCAGAACGCTTTCATGATTGATACTGAATCATTATGAAATTTATAGGTGGACTTACCATGTTCAGGGAGTTCAGTTATGTCTAGTTTCAGCTGACAGAAGACAGGATTTGGTAGAACTGTACAAGTAGGCGGGCAGAGATAAATTGAAAAGTACGCACGGACCAGTTATTAGTACTCCACTTCACGACCTGCGATATCTCGGAAATCAATCCTTACCCCCACTTTTCCATTAATTCCACGTCTCCATATGCGATTAATTTTAAAATGTTTTAATATGGCAAGAGCATAATAGCAATACAAAGAGAATAAGTCTAAGCGATCGAGCTCAAAGTATTGTGCCATTCAACCCCCTCCCCTTCCTTCCTAGCTCAAGAAATGAAAAGAGAGCATGTCGAATAGGATCACAAGGCCTCCGTTTTTGAAACGGGATTTTAAAAAATTTATCCCTCAAATGTCTTCTTTTCAGCATCACTGAAGTTGTGTGCGTCTTTCAACTTGTTATAGTCCCTAAGCTAATCTCGCTCATCAGCTAGATTACTTAATGATGCTTAGTCTCGTGCATAATGCGCTCAGATACACCGGTTTTGGCAGGAACACGGAGCCTAGCTATTCCATACTACCAGTTTGCGGAAAACTCGAGAGCCATCATGAATCTCATTGAATCTGAAGTGTTGGGTATTCCAACATGCCAAGTTCTCATATCCCTGAAAAGTATGGACACCTGACCGTAGCTTGAAACCCAGGGAGGATCTTCTACCTCTCTTCGACGTATTCTGGCCCTTAGGACCCGGAAGTATCTGTGCTTCCGGGTCAAATTTCTGTAAAGCCAATACTTGGACTGGCATCAACGGTTTATATATTTGCAATTGCGTAGAAGGGCAAGGTGAATGTTGACAAATAGCATCTGAGTGCATCGGTCGACATTTTATCCCATTCAGAGGCGCACTGTTGCCTGTAACCATGTTCCATGAAGGGCTGGGGCCAAGATACAACGTAGCGGTATAAAATATGAGGCTGTTGAGATACACATCAAAAAAAGTATTCGGTCGGCGTAAGCGGCGCTATTCTATCCTTTCAGATGTCTAAATTCAACTGCTCTGCTTCCTAAAATATCCCAGGCGTAAAGTCCATCGCCTTGGCTTTCTTAATTATTCCCGTTAAGCTCTTCCCAACTGGCATGTGTGCTAGGTCTTTGGATGTATAGTAAGCCCTGTCTTCTTGAGAGCCGAATTACAAGATGAAAGAAAGAGAGAAGATTCCTCTTTGCATTATCAGTCTTCAATGAACGTCATGAGAAGAATTTTGCGGCGTTAGCTACTTGAAGTCCTTCTGGGCTATTACCTCTACCTCCGCTAGTTGAATCTATGTAATTTTGTTGAGTATCTGGATTGATGCACTTATGTTTCAAGGACAAAAAGTTTTTGCAGACCTGTAGGGCTTTAATTTGACATCTTTATCAAGGAAATATAATCAATCGTTGTTTGACCTACTGCTTCAATTAGCCGATTTTCAATGTCAGTCTTAAATTACAGTATACAGTGTAGATGATTCTAGTCATTGTCATAGTTTAGCAGGAATCTCTTGAATAAATCTGTCATGAATGATTTAATTTTATGTGGCTTGAAAAGGTATATTGAGAAGGATACAGGAGTAATTTATTATACACAAGACCTGTTATTAGCAGGGGTCAGAGGTTAAAGTGGATGAGGGCTAGTATATCTAGTTTAGACTCTGCTGAGACTACAAAGAGTCCGCTTTGCAGAGGGGGACATGGAAAGTCTTTTACACTTCGTTGGTACAAGGGCCTCTGTAAGCCACAATTAGAAAGTCACAACGTAGGCTCATTTTAGTATATCAAATGCGTTGATTTCAAAGTGCTTTTTATCATATGTCCAATTTATGTTCATGGCGTTTCACATGATATTAAATTTAGTATTCTATATTCTTAGTCCATATTTCTACATTCTATTTAATATCTAAAAGCTCTTTTAATATCTGTTCTACATTATTAAGCCCAATAGTATAATGTGTCTCGCCTTCAAACTCTTTCAACATTGCCCCCTTCAATTGCCCTGCTATAAGTTCTCCCATGGGGACTGGGGTTTGCAAATCTGATGTCCCATACCACAATCTCACGCCCTCAAATTCGACGTCCTCTAATTGAAATTCCCATGGCTTCCCAGCTAACTCCGCTTCTTTCTTCCATCCCAAAGTCCCCTGCCTCCATGCCTCCCTTGAAGAAGCAATAATCCTAGCTCTCTCCCTCGGGTCCGCAAACTGCTTTCGATCCTTTTCAGTCATAACATATTTAATGAATAGGTCCCAAAGCTTCTCAAACACCATCGGATTAGGGTCCCGCACGGCCTTTACTATATAAAAACTCAATATCGGCTGCCAAAGCGAAGGCCATTTAGTTATAGACCACATAAACCATCGAAACGCCCACGGCATTCCTTTCCTCCAATTCTCGATAGGCCCGAGGCCGGACATAACACCAACCGCCTTTAATTCTTGCTTTGGACTGGCCATTGCGCATGCAAGCGCATAGGCGCAGCCACCGGAGCTGCCTATCACGCTGTACTGCTTAATGCCCAGATGATTTGCCAGAGCAGAAATGTCCCCAGGCCAGTCTAGTACGCGTCGTTTGGGCTGAAAAGTAGAAAAACCCATGCCAGGACGATCGGGAGTGATGGCGCGGACATTGAGTTTCAAGCTGGCATCGTGAAGAAAGGCACCTCCCTTTCGAGAAGACGTAAAACCATGGAAGAAGAAGACAGGGTGGCCCGTTGGAGACCCGCCTTCGGTATAGGCGAGCGTGCGACCATCGGGTAGGGTGCAGGTCAATGAATCATGCGGGTTCTCAACGATTAGTGGCGAAGTGGGCGAGGAGGACGCGACGGAGGAGGCAGAGCTGCTAAGTATAGCATGCGACGACCTCTGACCTTCAATTGAAGACTTAATCTGAAAGTCGAACCATAGTGGGTTTGGGGCGAACTTACCGCCACGTGAAAGGCGAAGGTGCCAGCGTCGACCCAGTGAAGTCAAACTTCCATGCAAATGCATGGTTCTACAGCTAGTGCAAAGCGTTACCTCCTTGACGAGGCACACGAAAGAGGAGATGACCGATCCATCGATGGAGGGGTGATTATTGCACAAAGTAAAGAGTAAACACAATGAAGTTCATTCGGATTCTCACGGTGGATATAAAGGAAAAGGCCAGGGTCTTTCGGATATCCTTCGCGAAGGTGTTGACGAGACGAGGAATGCATCACGACCCATGAAGCCCACACGTGCTTGCAGGGCCCCACTTTATCTACCTATAAGCAAAACGAGAATGTCCCATGGGATGTAAACAGATAAGCCTTCATGTCATTTTTAGACTTGGGGGAGTTGATAAGTTTTCAAAGTGACTCTTTATTCGGGGTCAGAGGGGAAATAAAAATAAAATGGAATAGAATCTTAGAGGTGCGGGAGGATGGATTGTAGGCTGCAGGGCATGGCAGGGCAGGAGGATGGCTCGCAAACGAAAATAAGCCTAACCCTATGCGTCTGCAGATCATAAGCAGCCCGGGCAAGAATGGGATCTATCGATATACACTTACTTCCAAGACCAGAAAATACTTGCAGGACTACAGGGCGTCGCAATAATGCAATTTCACATGGCTTTGCGTATAACTTGTTGCAGCCCTAAGGGATATTATTACCGTTAATAATATAGCACTGATAACTAGAAAGTTGGCCTATTGCCTAGGCGGTTTCCTATATAGGCCTTATTGAGGCCAAAGATGTAAGAAAAATGCGTGTATAACAACGGATTTATGATTATTGGATTGAAGCATAAGTTAGACAAAAATTGAATGAATGCCTTTGATAGTCTTCTTAAGGCTATTCTGATACGATTTAATTCTCCCTTGTCGTGCTTCGGGCGACCCTAACGAGAAAGTACTCTATTCTAACAGTACAGAGGGGAAAATAGAGGAAGAACGTGTTCATGGCGATGGGGATATTTGGCTTACTAAATATATCATAATTTATTTACAGAATTGTAATTATGTAAAGTAATAAAGTCCGAGAATCTTATCTTCTAAAGCTACAGATAATCTTCCCTTCTAGATGTTCCTCCATAATCTAGACCAGGATAATAAGCCCGTTTAAGATTAATAACCGATAGTCAACTGTCGAGGTGGCTTCACAGGAGTACTAGTTAAAGAGAATTATTGAGAAATACTATTATAATAGGCATAACCCAATCCTGTATTTTATATATACGCAAAGAAGCCATGAAACCATGATGTCCCAAAGCTGCATTCGCCAAATATTTGCAATTATACCCATAATTATGAGATGTAATTCTGAGATAAACTATAAAGCCTATAATTCAACCGAATATACAAAGAGGATTACTTCTGTAAGATATTTTCCAACACCTGGTGGTCAATATCCGAACTGCCAAACATCACCACAACCTCTTACACCAGATCAGGGAACTCATTGTACAACGAGTCAACCAGCGTAAAATCATCAATTAATAAATTATCCTCAAACGTGCTAGAACCTGTCTTTTCAGTCATCTCAATTGAATTTGGTATAGATGAAGAACTGAGAATAATTTCCACCTTTTGTGACAGGGTATCACGTAAGTCCGGGTTCATCACGCGTAAGGAAGAGATCAAGCTTGTTAAGCTTTTCAAAGTGTCTTTTCGTCCAACCAATAGACAAGACAATTCATCCGGTTTGCAAAGAATAGAGTCTGCTAGTGCAGTAGCTATTTCGTACATCTTAACCTCCATTCCCGGCCCGTGAACTTCGAAAGCGTTTGGGGAAAATTGAGACGCTCCGCGGAGCGTGTCTTGAGCGATTTCTAAGGGATATTCAACGTTCATTTCACGCTTACCGCTGGGCATTACATAGCCAGACAATACTGACAGCTTCCATGCGAGAGACCGTATCCAGTGCTGCGAGACAACGACATCCACCATTTGTATATCGTCTGTGTAAATAGGGATATCCATCGGCCTCTGCAACGCATGTTGTATTAATAATAACTGATCTCTGCTCATCGAGGCATTCGAACCTTGTGAAGTCCACCTGCCAAAGAAATCTCGACCTGGGGTACTAAATAGGGTCACGAGATTCAAGAAGCCGGTGACTGCCTCAGGATTTTCCTCGTCATTCGTCTCGGGTAGAGGGATAGATTCTAAGACGATTGGAAGACCTTGCTGGATGCACAGGTAACGTTCAGTCATGAATAGTAAAAAATATAATTTGCGCATGATCTTTTGGTCCTTGACACAGTGGCGGGAATATGTCTCTTCCAGGTGCATTCCAAGCATGTGCGCAAAGGTAATGGCCTCCCGTATATAGAACGTAGCCATTTGTTCACGAGACGGTTGCCGGCCATAGAAGATATGGAGGAAGTAAGATGTCAGAACGGTTTCAAGTGTGACCGGCTCCATATAGTCGAACGTACACCTGACGCGCCTTGACTCTTTAATAAACGATTCTGCGCTTAGGGGTGCCTCGAGAGACTCATGCATGATACTTCGATTCATATTGGATAGTGTAGCTCCACAAAGGGCAGTCGTTAGAGCGTATACCATAGGGTCATTCGTCTCGCTCTCAAGTTGGTAGATTAGGTCATCAGCTGCAAGCAATGGCCATATTCCATACAAACTTTCTTTGTACATCAAGAGAATAGAGCAGATCACTGTAGATGGGATGCGCTGCAGATCTATAGCCGGATCTAACTGATGTGCATCCGTGTATGGGGTTTGCAATTCTGCCTCCGCCACATGGGCCGAGGATATTTGTTGAGTCTGTTCCTTCCATATTCTCAAAGAAGCCTGTCGGAGATGCCTTGGGCCACTTCTCTTACGCTCTCGAAGATATGTGCATACAAGGTCATTAATCATGCAGCGTCCACACGGGAGGCTCCCGTCGCATTTGATTTTCCTGATGTTGCAGCAGTCGCAAGCGTGCTTTGGGGCCATGTCGAAAGCAAGACGACATCAGTTATTTAATCTGCGAGTGTAGGACTTAACGCAGTAACGATGTGACTGCAACATTAGAAGGGAATAAAATTGAAATATCGTTTGTTTGGAATGGGCTTCCTTCTCTCAAGAAGAAGAAAAGAGGAGTAGAGATGAGTGCAGGACAGAAAAGTGAGAAAATGCGGGGTTAATGGGGCGCGCGATGGACGTTCGTTATTAGTGAAATTTTCCGCCCAAAAGTCACCTCACTTAGAAGAGTGGGGACACAAGGTTCCTGAAATCACATGCACAAGACATTGGTCGGAAAATAACTAAGTTTCTTAAAAGACAAGCCCACTCAGAAATAACATCTGCTATGCTCCTCTAAAACAAGTCTTATTTAATAAGAGCCGCGAAGACTCTATTTCCAGAAATCTACATCCTCCGAAAATCAAAATCTACTATCTAGCCACTTTCACACCCTTCCAGAGAGTAGCAGGCAGATCCTCATTATCAACGTCGAATATATGCGGCAGAATTGTAGGTAAGCTCTCTGCCTTTAATTGAGGGAATCTGTTGTGGATGGTCTCAATCAATAAACTGTACCAGATTCTATATCCCTTTCCAGAAAAATGCACGCCATCAGTAAGCAAATCGTTCAAATCCCGTTTCGTTTTCTCCCCTCGTTTGCCTGGAATAGGGTCGCCTTCTTTCCAAACTTCAAAGTTCAGAAAGCCATGCCACAGATCAATAAACGGGACATCAAGCTCATCTGCAAGCTCTCTCGCCGCGTCTGAGTAGGCCAAACTCTCCATAGTTGACCTATCACTATCTGCCCTGTACTCATCTACCAGTGCTGGCCCCACTAAAATTAGCGGAATCCCGCGCTCCAAGGTTTCAGTTACAAGAAAGCGTAGGTTTTCTGCATAACGCTGCAGAGGAACATATTGCTGAGGATTCCTCGCCGAGTCATTGGTTCCAAAGAAGACAACTAAGAGCAGGATATTGCAC
Organism: Haplographium delicatum; assembly: GCA_037952705.1. NCBI lineage: Eukaryota > Fungi > Ascomycota > Leotiomycetes > Helotiales > Hyaloscyphaceae > Haplographium > Haplographium delicatum. The sequence goes on from JAPZPC010000209.1 coordinate 9,881, forward strand.
CCTCCTGCTGATTCAGCGTCCAGTGTTGGGTGAAGAATATGTCGTGCGTGCTCACTGTTGTAGCCGCCATAGCCGCGGGCGGTGACCTGGAGTTTGCGGAAATACTCGTGCTGTAGGGCGGGTGTGATATTGAAGCCGTATTCTTGATTGGAACTGAGCTCTGTGATCGAGTCGCCGAAGAGGAGGAGTTTGTCAAATGTTAATTTTTCTATTGGCGACATTTGTAACAGAGGTTGCAGAGCAGCGTGACTGCAAGTCTAAAACTATCAGGGGAAAGGAGTTTCTGTTAGATGGCCGTGTTACAACATTGAGAGTCATAAAGTGTTTGCATCTAAAACAATGATTCAATTGTTGAAAGATTTGGGCTTCAAGTCACATTGAGGTGTGTAACGAAGTGGTTCGGCGAGATTTTCGGGGGACTATACTATTGCGGGACAGTAAAATAATGAGCTCCGTGCGTTCTGTGGCGGATATCTTTACCTCGCTATATTATTCCGAAAAGCGGCAAAAGTCTGGAAGTAAGTAATCTTAGGTTGACTAGCCCTCTTATGTTACCTAATTCTTTGCCTAAAAGTATTTCTATAATCTTGTCCCGTATCGAATCTTCAATCCTTCCTCCGAATTCCAGAAAACGCCATCAGGGAAGCAGTATTTTGATATAGAATCAACTTTATAGCTGACACTATATCCTGCCTCCCGCGGGGTCACAAAATAACTATCTCTTACCTGGACCGGATGCTCAATTACATGATTAAATGAGTTAATATGTTCTAGCATGCTCTTCTTACCAGACACACACACGAAATCAATAATGGCAAGATGTTGTGTATACTCGTTTAATCCAATCCCACCACTATGAGGGATAACGGGAACGTCGAACCTATGAGTCGAAATATCAGCACATAGACTCATGATCCATCAAGGGTTGGTTTTGTACTTTTTGGCTAGTAACAGCACCGCCATGACTTCGTTCACCCCACCTAGGCGACAGGCATCGATCTGACAAACGTCGATTGAGCCTGCTTGGAGTAGCTGCTTGAAGATCACCCGATTTTGACAATGCTCGCCTGTCGCTACACCAATACCGTGGGGCTTTAAAGCCGACCGAATTGCTGCATGGCCAAGAATGTCGTCAGGTGAAGTAGGTTCTTCAATGAAGCTTTAGATAGAACCGTCAGCATAGTTTCGTTCAATTTAAAGAGACTCACGTCGGTTTAAATTCTACAAGACTGAGCATCCAATCGATAGCTTCAGGAACGCTCCAGACCTGGTTTGCGTCTGTCATGAGCACCTTGTCATAGCCAATGACCTGTCGCGCCAGCTTTAATCGACGTTTATCGTCCTCGAGGTTCCCACCAACTTTGAGTTTAAATTTATCAAATCCATCAGCCATCATTTTTTGCATCAATTCTATCATTCTCTCGTCCGAGAATCCAAGCCAACCAGCTTGTGTCGTGTAGGCTGGGACTGCTCTATTCCCCCTCACCTCTTGCATTCTTTCCACTTTAGTCTTCCTCGTCTCTGTAAGTATGGAAATAGCTTCTTCTGGTGTTATGGCATCTAGAATATATCGAAAGTCGATGCATCGTACATATTCCTCAGGTGTCATGTCGACAACTACTTGCCACACTGGCTTCCGTAAATATCTGGCCCAGAGATCCCACAACGCATTGACGCAGGTGCTCAGTCCTAGATGGATAACTCCCTTCTCCGGCCCGATCCAACGGAGCTGAGAATCAGAAACTAGGTATCGCCAGGTCTTTCCCATGTCAACTGTTAATTCCTCCAGCGTTTTGCCTACGAGTTTCTCTGCAATGTTCCTTCCTGCCATGCAGACAATATCATTGCCTCGACCAATTGTAAATGAGAAGCCATGGCCATCAATGCCTTTATTCGTATGGAGGATGAGATATGAGGCGCTGTAGTCTGCTGCAACATTCATTGCATCTGATCCTGATTGGTCCAGACTTGTGGGAAATCTCAGGTCTAAAGAGCAATTAGTTTTGCAGCTGAGTTTGTAAAGCGACTTAGTTAGATGAACTACCATGTATGTCAAATGAGGTGATAACGATATCGCTTGGATCATCTTGCTGATTTACCGTAGGATTTTTAGTATAACCGTTTTTCTCCATATTTACGACAAAAAATGAGCAGCCGGCCACTAAACGCAGGATATAAATGAAGAAAGGTTTCAAATTGGAATTGAAGTGAAATTTTGTCGCCCTCGATGGTTTGTGAATGTTAGTAAATTCGGTTCGAGTGGTGCCTATATGGGGATTGGTGAACTTCCCGAAATTTTGACCGAGGCTACGGGCTCCCTTTTCTTCCATTTATTTATGATTGTTGAAATCTGCGGGCTTATCCCGATTAGTAAAATATAGTTTGAATATTCAGCTGACTTGGATAAGCAGTAGAATCAGTTCATGGTTATCGAGATTGAGTCAGCTGCAAGGGACAGTATTTTTAACTTCAAAGACTAAATTATCTATAACATATGCAGAGATCCATCTACCTTGATTAAACTACCAGCATGGAAGGATAATTTTACGCTCTTCTCCTTGTAGTATAGAGTAGAGCTGCCAGGAGACAAGAATTTCAAGATACATTCAACCAATTTTCCATCCTCCCATTCGATATCAACTTCAATATTTCCTCTACACCGTAAGCCCTTCACATGCCCGGCAGCCCATGCCAAGGGAAGAGCTGGGAGCAGATCGATTTCTGATCTACTGCTACGTAAAAGCATCTCCCCAATAACAGCTGTGCCTCCATAGTTTCCGTCAATAACAAAGATATTTGCTTCGGCGCCTGCGATTCCAGCTTTAGAAAAAGACAGCAAGTTGTCAAAAGATAGTTCTCCAATCAAGTGGCCAATCTGCCTCATACAGCGTTCGGCATCATTTAGACGAGCGTAGTTAAGTCCAAACAATACAGCAGTAAACTCAATGTCTTCCAAGTTAGCACGCGCTTGCCGGTTCTCTAGTGTCATTCGAGTTGCTTCTGCAAGTTCGGGAGCATGCCGTGGAGTGATTTGATCGCTTCTACACAAAGCAATTGTGTGAGAGAGATGGCGATGGTCTGGTTGAGCCTCATTATAATCTTCTACCCATTCTTGGAGCTGGCCTTTCTTGCCTATTTTTAATGAAGGGAGCTTTTTGAGAGCTTCTTTGAGGCGGGCAGAGAATTGAAAGTCGGTATTTAACTCTGTTGCTGCCTGGATACAGAAATTGAATAGGTCACGAACCAGAATTATATCCACGCTGGGACCAAGGCTGAGTTGATGCTCCACGTGAGCAGAATTCTTGGGAAAAAAGCTGTTCTCTGGTGAAACGGAAGGTCCAGTAACGAGATATCCATACCGCGGATCAACTACCATATATTCCAAAAAGAATTCCGAAGCTCCTTTCAGTACCGGGTAAGCACAAGTGGCCAGATATAGCTTGTCCATGGTGTATTCGAAATGCTCCATCATATGTGAGGCTAGCCACAACCCTCCTGTGACATTCAATCCCCAACTCGTTTCCCAGCCTGGATCTGTAAAGCCCCAGACATTTGTGAATACATGCGCAACCCATCCAGGACTGCCATAAAACAAATCTGCGGTACTTTCTCCATCTTTTGCCATATTTTCAATAAATGCTGCAAGCGGCGCGTGACAGTCACTCAGGTTGGTACTCTCTGTAGGGAAGTAGTTCATTTGGGTGTTGATATCCAGGTGATAATCGCAACTCCAGTTCATTTTGTTTGCTTCTCCATCATTCCACAATCCTTGTAAATGTAGAGGCAGTGGAGAATCGTAGCGAGTGCCAGCAATTGTTAGGTAGCGTCCATATTGGAAATATGTTGCGAAGAGATGTGGATCGTCGAAACCAGACAGTTTGAGAATTTCTCTTCTCTTACTTGTGGTCCAGTTTTCTTTGCCGGTCTTGCCCAAATCAATGCTAACACGCCGGTATAGTTCCTGGTGGTCGTTGACGTGATCACTCTTCAATCTCTCATAATTCAAATCTTGAGCTCTCTTTAGTTGCAGTGATGAGAGCGATTTCCACTCTGGACCATTTTGTCTGAAATCTGTATTAAATGCCAGTAATATGAGAACGGAAGCTGCATTTTTAACACTGATTCCATGATTGCTGCTCTCAGACCAACCACCAAACCTGATCACTTTCAAAACTCCATGGCCAAAAACGCCACAATTTCCATTGCTGTGAACACTTTCTATAGCATGCACATCAAATTCAAGACTGTCATCAACATTTTTCACGATCAACTCATCATTCCCGCCAGATATAGAGAGACTGAACGATAGTCCTTCGGGAGCTTCCGTCTTGAACCTTGACACCAGAATACCCTGCGGATGAGAAAGAAATGTTTCTCTGCTGTATATATGCCCATCTATTTCGTATGTTGTGGTAGCCACGGCTTCATCCAGTTTAAGTTCCCTCTGAAAAGTGGTTGGGAGGCTCGGATGTTGAAACTCCAGCTGTACTTGAGCAACAGTTAAATTCGTACCAAAGTTCTGCTTTACGGGCTGCAGATGCTGTTCGGCAAGCTTTTTTCCACCATCATAGTCATTTTCAAAGTATCTGTTTTGCATCCCGCGTAAAGTCTCTCTGTTGCCATATCGTTTTCGTGAATCAGCCTGGCCTGACCAAAACGTAAGCTCTGTTATGCTCCAAGTCTCTTGACTAATGTCAGACAGAACAACAGCACCAATTCTTCCGTTGCCAATTGGAATACCCTCGGCCCATTTCCTTGCTGGAGTATCATATCGTAGATGTTCAGCCATCTTAACAGGTTATTCGACCACGACAAAATGATGCTAATACTTGTGGCAACAGTGGTTATCGGCCATTGGCTTTTTTGGTTTATTTTTATTTTCCTGTACTGTAAAATACTCACAATTTGATTAGGGCGGGTTGTCCATCTGCAATGGGTCGCTTTAACTTTATCGATAAAAACTACGGCATACCTTTTCAATCAGGGGTAATACTTTTCTCATCGCTCTTCTGTATTTTTCCCATAGTCAAATTGTGAGATTCATCAACCCCTTTCAAATCGGCGGGATAATTCGCGGTTCGGCAAGCGTCAACCCCCAAATTCAGCGTCGATGGCAAATACTGAGCCCACAATAATATCCTCATGACTAGAAAGAATTACGGTAGGCCGGTGAGATTATCGGCGTTGGTGCGTTGAATAGCCCTGTCCTTTTCAGGAATAACCAAATAGCTCCACGGGAAAGATCGACACGGTGTGATTAGGAATACGAGAATCTACAGGATGCCCGTATTTTATACCCCGCATCGGCTGTCATCGCTTGCGGCCGAATTCTCGGCAAACGGGATAGGGGCTTTAAGGGCCACTGCAATTCTCGCCGGGTTTAACATTGACCGCTCTGCTCATAATAATGTCGCAATAATGATATGAGTAAACTAGGGATAGGACAATGAGAACACCGTCTAACCTTGCTCTTCGGGCGCCATTATGGTACTATTTGTCTCTTGAAAATTAATAAAATATGACGCCTCCCGTGAATTTCGCCGGCCCCCAGAGTTCAAAGAACAAGTCTAGTCTCATTCACTTCCCCATGGGGACACCCCGCACTCGAAACAAGTTTATATAACCATTGGTTGATTCCACATAGTTAACCTCGAAAGATTACCATCATTCATCTTTTTCAATATGGAGAAAGGAGAAACCGTTGTCGCCGAAAACACTCCCACTGCCGTTGAGCAAGAGTTTCACGATGCCGACAATTCAGGCAAGCTGGAGGCTATCACCAGGGACTTGGCCGACAGAGGAACCAGAACCGAACATGAGCTTACCACCTGGGAAGCTCTCAAGATTTACCGCAAGGGAGCATTCTGGTCTATGTTTATATCTCTCTCCATAATCATGCGAGCATACGACATCGAAATTTCAGGCAATTTTTATGCTCTCCCAGCTTTCCAGCAGCACTTTGGCTTCCCCGTTCCTGGACACGGTTATCAGATCCCAGCCCGCTGGCAAGTAGCAATCGGAATGGGCTCACTCGTAGGACAAATAGTTGGAGCCTATCTCATCACGTACCCAATGGAAAAGTTTGGAAGGAAAAAAACTTTTGCTGTGTGTCTTGTTCTCACAGGAATTCTTACCTTCATGCAATTTTTCGCATCCAATATCGGAGTTCTGACTGCTTCAATGTACCTCTCTGGAATTGTCTGGGGCAGCTACTGTGTCATCGCAACTACCTACGCCTCGGAGGTTCTCCCCTTGCGTCTTCGAGGATTTTTAACCGGCTACATCAACTTATGTTATGTCATGGGCCAATTCATTCAGACGGGAGTAACAAGGGGTTTTATCTCTCGGACAGACAAGTGGGCCTACAAGATTCCATTTAGCATTCAATGGATCTGGCCTGTTGTTATTTTGTCCGGTCTAGCATTTGCTCCTGAGTCTCCATGGTGGCTCATCCGGCAAAATAAGATGCAAGAAGCAGAGAGGTCACTCGACAAGCTCTCCCGAAAAGACGAAAAGATCAACACACAAGAAACCCTGGCTATGATGGTCAAGACCGACTTGCTTGAGCATGAAAACGAAGTTGGAACAACCTATGCCGATTGTTGGAAAGGCCCAAATCGGCGTCGAATGGAGATTTGTATTCTACTATTTGTTATTCAGAATTTCTCGGGCAATCCAGTCGGATTTGCGACTTACTTTTTCGAGCAAGTCGGCCTCAATAGCAAACAAGCTTTCGACATGGGAGTCGGCCTCAATGGCATGGGATTTATCGGAACTCTGTGCTCTGCTATACCTCTATTATATTTCGGCCGGCGCCCATGTTACATTGCTGGGTTATCGTTCATGGTCGTTACTCTCTTTATTGTGGCATTTATCTCTTGCGCCCCTGATTATTACACAAATGATAGCTATCGATGGGCCCAAGCTACATTACTAATCATACTTCAGTTTATCTGGCAAATGACGCTTGGGCCTTTGGCTTATGTTATTGTTTGTGAAACTCCATCAACTAAGCTACGGTCAAAAACAATTGCTCTTGCTACTGTGGTTGATGCTCTAACTGGACTTGCGACGAGTGTTGTGGGACCCTATCTCCTCAACCCTGGTGCGGCTAATGCTGGTGGTAAGATGGAATTTCTATACGGAGGCATATCTATTTTTTCTTTAATATGGTGTGTTTTCCGTCTTCCTGAGACTAAGGGTCGTACTTATGAGGAGCTTGATATCATGTTTGAGCGAAGGGTACCCGCTCGAGCCTTTGCAGAATATGTAATCGACGATGCCGAAGATGATATACGAGTGTAGATACAGCATATTGATAGGACAATGAGTAATTATGTTCTCAGGATAGAATCTGATGCTCAAAGTCCCAAGAAATCACTAAATTACATACTGTGTGGAATGGTATGCGCTCTGTTCGAGACCAGCTAGCTAGCACGTAGTTGATGATAAATTGTTGCGTATTTATGTATATATGCATATTTAGATTTCCATGGAATAATTGTGCTGATAATTTTAAAACTTCTCCTTCTGATTGTTCAAATGTAAAGCCACTGTGGTAGCATAGGACTGATCTGTCATACCGTGGCCTGTATATGAGAATACCGTCGTATTAGGAAAGTTGGAGCCGATTAAGGTCGATGACCCGCAAACGGTGCAATTCTCGGAGCCCAGGGCTATGTGGGTCTTGCTAAAAATCATATAATGGAGGTCGACGCCTCCTTTGCTTGATATATCCATTTGGAAATATCCATCATGATTTCGGCTAGTAACATTGTGTTTACACCCACTCTTGGGAAAAACGTCTCGCTGCCTAGTGGAATCTCCACCGTTGCCATATATGCCACAAGCCCAAGTTCTGTTGAGCTGGTAGCCAAATTTTCTACTGGATGCGCCAAATTCGAACAGATCAGGCTAGATTCCACAGGCGGTCTTCTTACTTACGCTACCTACTTCGATTCCAGAACAGTGCCTGAAAAGGTATCTATTTTCGTAAACAATGTCGAATTGGCGGAAAATATTACGTTTTCACATCAGCCGGCCAAGGGTTTGGAGCAGGAATTTTTGACAGAAGTTGTGTTAGAAAAGGGAGAGGACTTCAAGAGCAAAAGGATTGATTGGCTAAATGCCCTTGACTGGGAGGGTTGGGCTTGGTACCGGCCAAGAGATACATGGATTGAGCCTTACTTCATGCCACTGAACAAACTTTCATCGTACAAGCCGACACATAATCTCCTCTTGCATCCGACAAACATAGATTGTGACCCGAACTCGATACTAGCAGTTTTTCCTGCCTCTACACAGGAGGTTTTCATGCACCTTACCGCTGCACGAGAGGGTGAGCTTCCTGGAATATATGCACGGGCAAGACGAGTCAAAGGAGGTGGAAGCGTTAAAACTTATGTCGGTGGAAAACTCACGGTCCACAAGGGCATTATAACTGCCATTCGGGATGCTATTGATATAGTCTGCGCTAAAAACGGTACCTCCAGAGCTTCGTTTGTGAAAGAAACAAGCAGAAGCCCATTTGACCGATTAGGATTTTGTACCTGGTCCAGTATTGGCGAGGACGTCCCTCTTACCCTAAATCTTTTGCAGAATTTAGTTCAATTGCTTGCCAAGGATCAAATTCCTATCGGTAGTTTCATCATCGACGATGGTTGGCAAGACATTCGCTACGGCTTGAACGGTGCAGAAAAATCCCGCGGCTTGTGGAGTTTCGGAACCTGGGACGGTATGACTAGCCAACTCTCGGAGGTCGTTTCTCTAATCAAGAAAACGCTTCCCACCGTACAGGATGTCGGGGTATGGATGACATTGGAAGGTTATTGGAACAGTATAGTTCCAAACTCAATGCTCGCGAAGAAGTACGATATGCGCATATTCCAGCTCAACCGCGACAACGTGTCTGGAATTCTCTGGCACAACAAGGGCTTTGATGGCCAGCAGTCAGGGACAATCTCTGAGCCAGAAGGTAGAACTTGGTGCTTACCGCCTCCTCATCTCGCGTATAATTTTTGGAAAGATTACTTTTCTAGCTGTGGCGAAGCAGGAATCAGCTTTGTCAAAGTCGATAATCAGGCCTATGGATCTTATCTGGATGGAGTTGAGGGTGGGGAACTATTCGTTGCTCTTTGGAATGGCATGATCAAGGCTGCCAATGAAGTCTTCGGCGAAAATAGGATTATCCATTGCATGGCACACTATGAGCGTCCATTCAGTGGGGATATTGGCATGGGTCTAGCTACAGGAGGAAAGAAGATTGTCATCAGAAATTCAGACGATTTTGGACTCCAGAGACCCAATATTCACCGTGACCATATACAGTACAACCTCTTCAACGCCATGCTCACGTCGCAACTCTGCCTCGTTCCCGATGCCGACATGTTCATGACAGGGGCCCAGTGGCCCGACTACCACGCAGTTCTTCGTGCCTATTTTGAAGGACCAATCCTGCTCGCCGACAAGCCAGGTACTTGTGACTTAAAAATCATACGCAAATTAATTGGAAGGTCCCCAGAAAACGCTTATGATCCTATTAGAGCCCCCCAGACGATCAGGCCTCTGGCTAGAAACGTGTGGGAGCGATTTCTTGATGCTCAAGACGGACCAGCCATCAAGGGAACGTCTTATTTTCCCGACTCTAACTCAGCTGCTATTGTACTGTGGAACTCTCGTAAAGACGCTCTTTACAAGAGTGTCGATATTATCTTCGAGGGGGATCTCATTGATGCGCTGAACGGAGTTGAGTCGCCTGCTCACATGCCCTTGGACGTTATCATATGGTCATTCAACTCTAACAAGGTCATATCTGCAACAATAAATAAATTTGGAGCTTGTGTTGAGTACGACCCAATCTCGTCTCGACCTCTACTCTCCATATCTCTCGCCGCTAAAGAATGCGATATTCTGACTGTTTCTCCTTTTCATGATCTCGGAAACGTTAGAGTTGCCATCCTTGGATTAACTGACAAATATGCCGGCCTCGCAGCGATCAGGGGTGTAGAAATTATGGATAAAAAGCTATCTACACAGGTTTTATTCGACGGGATTCTCGGATTTATGGTTGGGTCTGATCGGGAGAATCTAGGAAACAAATTGAAGATTAGTATTGATCGAATCTTGGTGAGCTTTTCTGCCATTTCCAAAGGGAACGGATTAAGCCTCGTGCAGGTAGATTTAACAACTGCTGGATCTAATCAAGGAAAATGTTTCTGGACGGTTGAGCTTGATTTCAGTATGCTCGGCAATAGTTGTATTTAGACAGAGGCCTCTAACAGGAACTTACTTACCTACGAAAGTGAGATAGATCGTAAATAGCAATACTCTATCCCAAATAGGAATGTGAAGATCTATCGCCAAGACGTACGCGAGAACGTGAGCTTGGCTCACACTCAATCCGCACTCACGCTTTCCTCTGGCCTGCTGGATATTCACAGGAACTAAGAAAAGATGGTGAATCTCACACTTGATTCAAAATTTCGAATGAATTCCGGTTATGAAATGCCAAGGCTAGGTTTCGGCGTAAGATCTTCTGATTCAATCCCCCACTTTTGAGCAGAGAGTCTGATAACTTCCAGCAAGGTAACCAGCCGAAAGATTTCAGCACGTGAGCAGCATCCAAATTCACACCTCTGTAGCTGTGGTACTAAGCCATTTCCTAGACCAGAAGAAGCGTGTGAGAAAATTGTCGCGTTTGCTTTCAACGCTGGATACCGCCATGTATGCTAAGTTCCTGACACCGAGTAGAAAAGCAGCACCTGATTATCTCTGAAGGTCGACTCCGCCATTTACTACCGCAACGAGGCACCTTGTGCGGCTGCAATTTTGCACTCCTCTCTCCCGCGCTCGGAGCTCTTTTTTACGTCCAAGATTTCTGTGAATTGTCTTGGATATGAGCCAACCAAAAGACAGATAGCTGAGTCGCTGATGAAGACAGGTTTAGACTATATAGACTTAATGCTCATTCATGCTCCATATGGCGGCCGTGAAAAGCGCAAAGGGGCATGGAGAGCGCTTGTTGAGGGCGTGGAGCAAGGCTTAATTCGAAGCATTGGCGTCAGTAACTATGGGCTTCATCATTTGGACGAGCTTGAGGAGATTATCAAAGAGTTGGAAGAAGAGAGGGGTAGTGGTAAAGGAGGGGTGATTAGTGTAGGGCAGTGGGAGATTCATCCTTGGCTAGGGAGAAAGGATATTGTTGCTTGGTGCAACGAGAGAGGAATAGTTGTAGAGGCTTATTCACCGTTGACAAGAGGCAGGATGATGGATGATGAGGATCTACAGAAAATCGCTGTGAGATACGGGAAAAGTCCGGCACAAGTATTGCTTCGGTGGAGTTTACAGAAAGGATTTGTCCCCTTGCCCAAGAGTGAGAAGGAGGAGAGAGTGCTAGAAAATAGTGATCTTTATGATTTCGAATTGACCCAAGAAGATGTAGATAAGTTGGAGACAGGGAAATATGAGCCCTGTACTTGGGATCCTACGACGAGTAAGGATTAGAATATTTAGAATTGAAAATCTATTGAGAGCCAATTTATCCACAATCGAATGTAACTCATCTTCTGCAAGCGTGGACCCGGAGCAGAACTTTCTTTTTGTCCTCTAGCTTTCCGAGTACCTTTTCACAAAAATTTCACTGTCATTCAAGACACATCTCGATTCTTGATATTTGTTGTTGAGCCACACAACCTAGATCACTCAACTTCCTAAACCCAATACATTTCAAACCCTTGGAATCTGCTCCTAGTTTCCTTTTCAAAGTTAATATAACAAACCTACTTTTTTCAACACGGTCCCTTGTATTTTCAAATATATACAACTTCAAGTTTGAAAAAGCTGCTAGTGCTTCCGTTTTCCGAAAATAAGATTGACTTACACTATGTAATTTTGAAAATATTAATTTTGTTAGTATTAAAATATGTCCCTAATGTTTTTAAAGCGATCGACACTCCAAAAACCTTATTATTAGTAGAAATTGTAATCTGGATTTAGATAAAGAACACTGGAGAAAATTCCTCCATGAGAGTAAGAATTTTAAGAAGTTAAAACAGATAAGTAAAACGTGCGCTTTTACAAATTTTATTCAAACGGGATTATATGTAGCTAAAGTCGGGATTACTTATCTTAAAAAGCGTACTTGTGCTTCTACTTAAAGAGCAGTATATTATATTAGATAGCCTTTGATATTTGACCTTTTATAGAATAACATAGGGTACAGGGGAAAGAATGTACAACTCTATTCCTTTAACTATTATCGCTACCGGTCATGTAATTCATGCCTATCAGTCGTGGTCGCGTGATTACCCCCATCATCTGAATATAACTCATGCACAATCGGCCTTCCCTGAACATCCAATTCCGACTTATGATTACCCTGTAACTCCACTATTGGTGCATCCGTGGGTGCTGCGTGGTATCGTCTCCTCTTAAATATATAAAGCCCAGCAATCGCTGCCAAGGCGATAACCCCCAGAGTAACACCAACTCCAATCCCGGCCTTAGCGCCTGTCGAGAGTCCAGCAGAGGATGGAGAGGAAGAAGTGGAATGTGTGGAGGAAGAAGTTGATGTACTGCTTGCTAGCGTGGATTGAGAAGATGTCTTAGGGGCTGTGAAAGCTACTTGGTCCGAAGCCTGATACCATATTGGGATACCGTCTCCAAATACCACCCAATCTGCCGTGCCTGTAACAGTGTGAGTGACAGTACCCAGTGAACTCGGTACAACCCAATTGCCGTTGATATCTTGCGAAGGTTGCTTGTATATTATTGTGTCTGCTCCTGGCTGGAACGCGGATTGGCATTGGTGCTGGAAACTTAGTGCTGTATAACCACTGACAAAGATCAATACAGGTATTAGGGCACGACTGGAAGAGGAACATACGAAGGACAACAGAGCACTGCAGTGGTATCAGATCCAATGGTTAAAAACAAGTTTTGCACACCACCAAAAGTACTCTGAGCTACCTCGGCGGTAGACCAGCCTGATGGACACGAAACTGCAGGGCTGTCTGCTACTGGTCAGTTTGCATTCTTACCTTGCAGTATATAAGGTTATGGAAAGACGGACAGTAATAGAGATTCCACGCAGCATCTGTGTTAGCGGCCGTATCAGTGGTAGTCGAGCTAGGGTAACATTGTGGATCCCAATATTCGCCTCCATTATGACCAAAGTAAAGCCCTCCTCCATCAACAGATGATAGCGTTGACAGGCATGAGGTAGGCGCCGAAAATATGGTGGGAATAGGGCCGCGGTTGAAACTTGCGATTGAAGCCGGATCTGTAATTGTTGACGTTGGTGTGGTCATCGCGAGCAGTGAGGTTAAAGATCAAAGGTTGCATGGAAAAACAAGAATAAGGGTAAAGTAGGTAGTAAGGGGGTGCCCAAGGACTAAAGACCCTCGAAGCCCCCAAGTGCTGTGCCGCAAGGATGCATATCCTTACCTAAAGGATTATAGTGCACGTGATTCAGATCGGCTCAGCCTTAAGGAATCATCGACAGACGGCACGAATCATACTCCTTATCATTGGAGCAGCCTACTGTACCAAGGCTTACGGATCCGTACTCCGAGATTTCTGTAAGGTGATACGTTGTATGGTTGTCCATGAACGTTTCAGGAAAGCCTGAGATCCGTCTAGGGTCGGGGCTTGTTTGATCCTTCGGGCGGTAAATTATCGAATTCAGCCTCAAACTAATTATAGTAGCCAATAAACGCATTATAGGTATCGGCTTCTTGCCCTTTCCAGCCCCATACATTCCCTCTTATCTTCTTTGATGGCCTGTCGACCGCTAGAACTAGCGTTGTTCAGGGATCACAATTGCAAGTATGGTCAAATTCATGCTTATCATTGGTCATATTATCAGCCACACCTCCTAGAACAAATAGTATTAGAGTAATAAGAACCCTTGATTACGCTAGTCCTTGTGCACCGACTGACGAGTTGTTGTAGCAAAAGGGAGTACAGTAAGTATATACTTCCCCGCACGCGACTTTCTTCTCCGCAAAACACTGCCTCCTTTACTTTTCAATCACCACCTAGCGCCGGTAATGCACCAAAGCCTCACTTCGAAATTAGTGATAAGTATTTGTATTTGATTTTTGGTCATGGATTCAAATAGTAGTCCATGTATGCTAAATCCACATTTTCTAGTGCAATTTGAATTAGAAGTCAGTCAATTTCATCCAGAAGATGGAAGCGAGGCAAACCAAGAAATTCTGGCTGCGATATCATATAAATCGATGAGTCACCTATATGTTTGTTAATTAGCTGCTCTTCCCTGTTGAATTTTTTTCATTCTATCCAGCCCTACGTGCAATCTCGAGTGACTGTTTGTGCACATTTCTTCTAAATCCCATTCAGAAATCTGTAGATACAAAGTTCTGGTTGAAGAGATTCATTTGATATTGAAATACAAGCTCTAGTTCCCATTCACTGCTTATAGCTCTGCAGATCTCTAGTCTAAAGTCTATTTTTTCCTAGCATATAGAAATGAATACCTTTAAGTTTTGAGTTCAACTGGCTTTACAGAATTGTTTCAATCCTTTAATTCAGTGTCTCGTCTGGCCTTTATCTTTATAGTTCTTATACAACATGCGTCAAGACGTTTAAATTCACACCGGAGCAGATGGGATTGGTTTATCGCCTTCCATCCAGTCAAAAGTCCCCATGAACTTCGTTAACCAACTATCTCACGGTTTATAGGAGCCCTTCAGTTTCTCTGTATTAGACATTGTGCCACCAAGTAATGTATGCGGAAACCTCGAGTCAAATACATTTTCCTGAAGCAAGGAATGCTTTTATTTGGAACAGTGGTTTCCCGTCTAACAGTGAGATTCTTGAATGGTTGCCATTGGACAAGATATTCCGCTCTCGAAAGGCACAAGTGTGTGAATTCGCAAATCCAGAAGATATCGACAAAGATACTGTTACCCAAACGCTATACTTCAGCATATCTATCAGGGTTTTGATATCCTCGAAAGCCTTGACAACCATGGAAATAACAAACCGAATGGGCTTCCACTTCCTCCCTAGATAGCCCAGAAAATGTCTATATTCTCCGTAGGAGATGCCACCAGAAGTTTCCATCAGAAGTGTCCATCAGACATTATGAATTTAATAAACAGGATTATCAACTTCAATCCGTGAAATGGAACGAAGCTTTGAATGGCTACAGCCTGGGGAATACCAACTATATAGCGCAATAAGGCCAAGTCAAATTGCCAGGAGAAGCAAAAAGGCTGTTGCTGTATCTTCATGCTTTGTCAGATTCTGGGGAATAATTATAAGTTTAAAACTATTCGGATTTTAAAAGCCTTAAATATTCTACTTTTAATTCTTTTAATAAAATATATCCGTGAAAATGCCAGACAGCGATTATTCCTTACTAAATTAAGTGAGATCTAGCTCGTCAGAAGTAAGAAGTAGAGACTTGTTGCTACAATGAGTGATACTTATTTTGACTAGTTGGAACAGGTCTTATTAAGAGACTGTCCGTAGTTAATCAGTACTTTTGACTATTGCTTGATAAAAATATTTTCACTGGGGCGTCAACTGACAGAGGTTTAAATTAGGTATAGCCGCTCAGCAAAAGTCTCAACTCGTAACGTCATAAGACGCTCTACTAGAAATTGCATAATATAGGATCGATCTATCTTGTTTATTTGGAACCTAATATGTACTGTGTCGCAACGGCTCCAGAATGCGAAAACACTATCTACTAAAACTCCGCCGATTCCCTATAATGATACCCAAAAAATCTTGAACCGTGTTTTCCGCCCACTCTTCAAGTCCAGAAAGGCAAACAATGAAACTAATAATAGCATCCCCAATCGCCTCAAAACCTACGAGCTCACTTCTCCTCTCTCAACTTTTCTCTCGAATCTGGTTCTCCGTTCAGGATTCCCACCCGAAGCACCTCCCTTCCTTCTAAACAAGATAAGTATGATATAAACTAGTCCAACGATACCGGCCACAACGCCGTATGCGATCTCGCAGTTCTTCGCATTCGCCGCTAGCTGTAATCCCAACCCACCGTTCACCATGCCGAGTATGATGAGAATCCGCCCAAGCCAGATATGCAAGTGAGAAATGGCTACCCGGCCTTGAGTTCGCCTGTATTGGAGATGATGGAGCAAGCCGAATACTGGTTGAAGAAGGAAGAGGCCGACAATCACCGTTCCAAAGATAGTGTGCGTGTTGTTGTATACCTGGAGGAGCATCTTGTCAGCTTGGTTTGAATTTTGGGGAAGGTAAAAAAAATCAAAAAAATCAACAAAATCAAAGAAATCAGTTAAATTCAACAAAATCATAATCATCAAAAAATCACGACTATCTAGACTCTCTCTCCTTGAGGTGAGGGTGAGATGAAGTAGATACAAACCTGGCTCGTACGACGCATTAATGCAGGCGGAGAATTTGGGGCACCGTTGTTGGGGCTGAATGGGAAACCTGTCGGCGGACCAGTAGGGAACCCAAACGGACTTGTAAAGGTTGGCCTTGAGAATATAGTCGGAGTAGCACTGGACCCAACTCCAGAACTGGAGCCAGAAGAAGACCCAGACCCAGACCCCGATCCTGACCCCGATCCTGACCCCGTCCCTGTTCCTGTCCCTGAGCCCGAGCCGGTACCTGAGCCGGTACCTGAGCCCGAGCCCGAACCAGAACCAGAGCCAACGCCAGACGCAGGAACAATAGACAAAGGAAAACTTACATTATCAGTCAGTTGTGCTAATCGAATACCGAGTCCGAAACCACAAAGCATTGCGACGATTCCGAAGAGTTGTACTAAGCCATGACCCCATGGTCCACCTCCCATTCGCATGTAAACTGCGCCCAAAGGGAGAATCAACACGACCGTGGCGGCCATGATGATGCCGTGTGCCCTTTGGAAGTTGAGGATGTCATCCCCAGACTCACCGCCGATGACAGTTGCAGAACCGGAACCAGATGAGGAGCCAGATGAAGGACTTGGCGAGCTTCCACCAGTGACCGATGGCGATGATGGGGAGGCCGCAGTGCCTGTAGTCGTCCCTGATGATGAGACGAAGGGGTTACTATCTTGGGAGATGGCAGCGGCTGTCAGGTCGAAGGTAAATTGGCGGTAGTTGTCGATGGAATGTTGGTTTAAGGTGAAGGAGGTCGACGTGCTGTCGATTGCACTGCCTTGATTCCAAGCCGCAATCCACGGGGAGCTCGTCGATGATTTGTCGGAATCAAGTTTGCATGTAGTACCTGGGGAATATCATCGTCAGCATCTCTGTCACTTTTAAGTTTTCTAACACGTCTTGTCCATGGGGCATAGAAGTACAATTCCTGTGGTTGCATGGAAGACAGCCAGCTCGAAAGACTGCCATATGATCCGAGGTCATTCTATCAGGACAGAAACAATTTGTTTGACTCACAATGAACGTTTGCAATCATATTCGAGCCGACGATGCCACTCCCCTCTAGCAGCGTCACGCCAGCTTGTATTCCCGAATCATAAACGGGCTCCACGTGTCCCTGATTACCATCTCTCGCACTGACAGTAACGTTCCCTTTGCCATCCGTATACATCACAAAGATGGTCGCGCCGGCCATCTGTTGGCCGATACCTAAGCCCACCCATTGGTACGAGGTCGGGGCGCTCAGCTGGAAATAGATTCCGCCGGCCGAGGACGAAGATATCGTGGAGCTGGAGGGGATACCAACTGAGTAGGAGGGCCCTGGGGAGAAAGTGGCGAGGGAGGTGGCGAGAGGAGCTGTGGTGTGGTTAGTTGTGAGGAAGGACGAGGATGCATTGAGGTGGTGAATGGAGGTGTGAAGGTAGAGAGGGATTTGGACATAGAGATGGATCGAATTGAGTGGAGTTGCGGGCGAGCAGAGTAGAAGGAATGGAGTTGGCCGAAAGTTATTGAACGAAGTGGAAGAGTGGAGGAGACTGAGAGTTGCGCTTGAGTTTGGAGTTGGAGTTGGAGTTGGAGTTGGAGTTGGAGTTGGAGTTGGAGTTGGAGTTGGAGTTGGAGTTGGAGTTGGAGCTGGAGTTGTGTTGTCGTTATCGTTGTCGTTGTCGTTGGTGTTGGTGTTGGTGTTTGTAGCGAAGTTGAATTCAAGTCGCAATTGGGACAACACCAAAAGATCTCCATCTCCATCTCCATTTCCGTCTCATCACCACCACCACCACCACCAATTGAACGAGCGCAAGAACGTACCTAAGCCAACAACCAATACTCCCACCGCAGCGTCTAACCTTGAATGATGATTTTGTAACCACATGGCGAAAATATTCTTTTCTCCCAAAAGTAACAATCAAATTGTTTTTGTTAAGCAAGCAAGCAGCAAGCAGGAACAAGACGCACGAGCACAAAGGTAGGCGGGACGAGATATATCAATGTCAAGGGTTCCACCAACCTGGAAACGGAATGGCGGCTGTGTCTCATTCAGATGGAGACGCATTCAACTATTTTATATTTCATTTCATATCTTAAATCGTATCCGCTACATCCCTCCCTTCGAGCTTGGTCAGCCCCAGCGACGGGGCCCAGCAACTATCGCCTTCCATATCGCCGTCACTACCACCACTACCGTCACTGTCACCGTCACCGCAACCGCATGGGCAAAGATCAATGCAAGTAATGCGCGGGCCTATCTCATGGCGCATGCTAGTTCTCCGAGCCCAGCACGGAACAGGACGCTGCTGTCTGGCCTTGGCCCTGGAGCTGGCGTTGGTTGTCCCCCGGGCACCGACTGCCCCCCCTATGGCTGTCCCCTCCGACGCGTAATTACTGTAATGACCGGGCTATGCAGGTCACTCTCTGGTCCGTCCTCCCATCATTCTCTTGGCGTGGGTGCTTTATTATTGGGAATTTCAGTGGGAGGTGAGAAATCCCATAAGGCTGATTGGAGCTGGGCGCGGCATGCAGGAGTGCCGATATGAAACTATGTTTATGTGCTAAGGGGATTATCCGCCAGGATCTGCACTATGATTCTCGATTTATCCACTTCATCCACGTTCATCCAGGCCGAAGATTGCTCTCCATGGAAACAGAGACTGCCATTCATGGTAGTTTGCGCGGCGGAGAGGCTGGTGGCGCAGTCCGGGTCAATAGTAGCACTGTATAATATGATGCTTAATGCCGGATTCGGACCGGATGTTTGGCTCACTGGATTTGTGCACAACATACAGTACATACGACGTACAGAAATACTACCGAAGTGTCCATTGCACAAGTCAGAGAAGGGATTCTGGGACGTTACTGGGCAAGAGATAGGGAAGATGATGCAGAACGAAAACCAGAGCCAGAATCATATTCAGGAGCTGCGCCAGTCAATACCTCGTCTTGCAGAACACACCGACAAGATCTTCGGCAGTTGCATCATTTAGGAATCTGAGCCTTACATTCGGATATGCTCTTCAGTACACACTCTGTATAGAGTATAAACAACGGACCATTCGTATCAGGAAGACGGCCATGATTCGAGAGGTTTAAGAGAAATCTGCACTACGGAGTAGCTGAAAATAACGACCTTCACCGTGCTGACGTATGGGAACGGTGCTGCACCGGTGCAGCACCAGTGCAGCACTGCCATCCTTCGGACGGAGGTACATACACTGCTTCGAGCCCTCAAAGATGCGGCTTTTGTCCAGGCTGCAGTCCAGATCTCCGTCTCACTAAGCGTAAAGTATCAATGGCGAGGAGGCTTTTATGATTGATCACGTGTGTCGATTTGTCCTTTAAATATAAGCCCTCACCCCTTTTAGACTACTAGTGACTGTACTTGTACCTAGAGTACAGTACTTGTGCATTATTATTACCTCTAGATAGCACATACTGTAGATCCCTCTATTTCATATAACCAACTGAGCTGCTGGACTCTAGGGATGTCGATCCCTCCATGCGCCCTGACTGCCCCCCCCAATCCCCCCCTCGTTTAATTCGCTAAAGCCTCCCCCGGTATTTCCAACTCCCGAGAAATGCAATTCTTCCGTCACTCGAAAACCAGATCTCACAGTGCTCCTTAGTTAGCGCATGTAATTCCTCATTCTATGTTTCCATGTTCCGAGGCCACGCTCAAATTATACATTTAATCGTCCGTCGACACTTTGACAGCTTCCCTATCGAGATTTGTCGATTTGGTTTTAGGAAATGCCAAGGCCAGCGCACGCCCGATCCGGACGTCCGTCCCCTGGACATTCGGTGGCGGCTGAGCTAAAGTCGATCGCGGATTAGTTTGCCCCCAGCACTTACTTACCTAAGACTCGAATTTGCTAAGTTAAGTTAACTTAAGTTATGGGTTTCGGGTAGAGCAACGAACAGGAAGAGGAGGATCGACAGTTTACAGTGCACTTTATTTGAGATTGAGAGTCAAATACTGTGCTGTAGCTTCTCACGCCTTATCTTCATTATCTGGAACCGTCGTGTTTCTATTTCCACAGATCACCTCTCTATAAGGAAAATGATACTATATGACGCATTTGTACATCATCATTAACTTCAACAATGCAACTGGACCGATGTACGAAGTATGATGTATGAGGAATTACAGTACTTTCACCTATGTCATTTTGGTACGCATGGGACGGAGATACAGCCCCGTTCGAGAGACAGTTACGAAGGAAGAAATTACCCACTCCTCACGTCGCCTTTGATATCCACGGACACGAGCCTTGCTTTCCTTGAACTTGGAAGGCTTGACCAACCGGACTTACAAATCGCATGTGCCTTGAGCACAACTTGATTTACTGGGTCATGGACTGAATCTCCTCGGCAGAGCTTAAAGTCTTGAGTCTTTTCAAGATCAGTTTCATCTTCATGCTTGTGCAGTTCAATTTGAATATCAAAACCTGACCTCCCATGCTCTATAGACCTATAGCACTATCCCCGCTCAATAATGCAGCAATCCGATGTGCCGAGCCCGGAATTTCGGTACCAGAACTTCTCCCGACCATAACAGCTGCAAGTACCAACCCCGTGTCCCCTGTGATTCTCGTCTTTTTCATATACTTTGTATTTAGCCTCAACTCACCCAAGTTAAATCCTACCCACTACGAAATACTTTCACGATTTCCCTTCCAACCTTCTCTACATCCATATCTATACCAGTAAACAATACCCATGAGAGTCAAAACATTCAATGACAAATACAATAAAACAACACAACAAACAACAACAACAGAAAAACAAACAATCATCATAATTTTCGTCAATTCTACTTGCACCAGTTTTTATATCCGAACATATATTTTATACATTATATATTTATATATGTGTAAACCTGGCTCTTAGCACCTAGCAAGATTGAAGCAACCTGCCAGACTTCCCTTATTCTCCCACCGAACAGAACACGTTGATTATCACAAAGCCCGACTGTGCTTTTCCTGCAAAACTCGTCGCACAGCAGTCTGTACGAATGAGTTGTCGCGTGTCTTGTGTTTTTTTGGGCCAATCAGAAATACTACTTCTCGGGATACAGCAGCTCCTTGGCTCCCAAAATTTTCACTTTCACTTTTTTAGAAAAAGAATTCGGGAATAGTGGAGAGGTATTCGAAAAGTCCTGAGGAAGTTAGAGCGGCTTTGGTGGGCCACTAAAATGGCATCCATTTGATGCCAGATATGATCAGGCATCATGGCATGCCACGCTATCCAACTGGTCATGAATGATCACTAGTCATACATGGATTCAATCGTGGCGGTTTTCAAACCTGAAACCAGCCAGTCTTGGTTTGAAGAACTCTTTCGTGAGCGGCTGCGGAACGTTTGAATCAATTCACGGTATCGCATTTCTCCAAAACTGCCTCCATGGGCTACATTTGTCGAGGCCAGCTCTGAGAAAGGAGTTGCTAGGGTAGGTTTATTACCTGGTAGAGAATCAATGCTTAATCCCATATTTTTGTGGTTTAGGATACTGATGTCAGAGTATCTGACACTCGTCCCGAGCAATTCCGACACCCCACCTAAAAATTCACGAGCATCTGCTTTATTCAACCTTCCCCCCTCTACGTGCCTCATTCCAGAAGGAGTGGACGGACAAAAATTCCCGAACATATAAATTCCAGGCTGCCACCGAGGACGTTGTGGTCTGTTTCTTGGCTTGGGCATATTCTGGCAATTACTCCACTGAAATGAGTGACATATCGTCGCCTGTCCACAGTCCTGTTCAGGAGGAGGATTTTTTTTCGTGGAGTATTCCTGAAAGTCACAAGAAAGGGAAGTGGTGTAAGGAACCGAGGGATTGTAAAATCTGTCGGAATCCGCCGGCGGAGGATTCCAAATATTTACAACTATCAGACGCAACTGGCCCTGAGCTTGAAAATGAAGAGTGCTTGAAAACTATCGATGAGGACGAGACAGAAGTTACCGAATCTAGTATCAGGATAGCTGAACGTCTACACACACTTCCTCTACACATCTATGTCTACGTCTTTGCCAAAACCTACCTGATCTTCTTCCTTTAAGCCCTCTCTCGACACAAAATGGCTGACTGCCTTGAAAATATAGAAAAATCTAACAACGATTACACATCTAAGGTATTAGATCTTCTTCATTACACTTTTTTTAATCTTCCAGATGAAGATCCCTTGCTCGATTGGCTGGCATGGTATTCCGCTTGGCGATTGGAATATCTTAGAAAGGGTGATGCCCAGAAGTTTTATACTTTGGCGATCGATGAGCATATCACTATGAATTTTACTAGGCTTTCATTCGACATGTTTTTCAGAGTAGGGTAGATCCGTTTGGGACCTCTAGGAAGGATAAAAGTTGAACTACGACCACCTTTCGCATGCCGTCATGACCGCATTGCGTAGGGCTCTCCCTGAGATATTTTGTCCTATTACTTACACCCTCGCCTTGGCAATACATCATCTAATAGTTTTGAAAACGCTGTGCGCAATTAATTTTTCAGAGCACGTTCTTTGAATTTGTGGCGTCATTCCCCTCTATAAGAAAAAGTCTTACAGAGTATGCAGTGGAACACGTAACTTGATATCTGGAATCAGTGTTTCCTAAGACCGAATCGTTATTATGAATATAAATATAAACAAATGTGATCCAACTGCATTACTTAATTTCCCCAACGCCTTCTCTGTTCTCGAACTTGCGCCTCGAACTCACATGAATTCAAAACCCAGCAGGGAAACCTATCCTGCTTTTCAATCCAGCAGTGGTCCGGCATTACTAGAGGTGTCTCGAAACCTATCGACAACCCGGAATATCAAGCTTAAGATTCCGGAATTCCAAGAACAAAAACCATTGCTTTACTCGGATATTTACAATTCACGCCAGTGGTAAGTCAGATAGAAGTAAATCAACATGTCAATTATCGTAATCGCATACACAGATTCTAGGATAGGATTACACGCGCAGGGCTGGGCCTAGTCCGACGGAATCGGCCCATAAACGCCCGCTCGATCAATACCGTAACCAAAACACCTCTCCAACTCCCCCCTACACCCATGTTTCGTAGGTCATAAGTGCTCCGGCTGATCCCACTCCAGTTGCAGCCCAGTTCCCGTTCCGGTTGCGTGGTCATCAAGTTCGTTATCCCTAGCTCTTCCAGACGAGTTGCCCATCCAGCTTTAAAGCAAAAACGACTCCTGATTCAACAGAAACTCACGAAACCCAATCCCCCATCTGCTTCCCTAAAGCAACGGCCCACTTTACTACGTACATCAGTGAAAAGGTAAGGAGACAAAAGATAAAAGGAAAAAAGCTCGAGTCCGATTCAGACAGACAAGAAATGAATCAAATGAGACTTTTGTGTAACGTTCTATGGCTGAATTTTCAACTAACCCATATTTCAGAGCATGAAGCAGAATCAAATCGAGAAGCGAACGTCATACATAGAAAATTTGAGCGAGAGAAAAAAGTGGGTGAGGCCAGGGATGACGCTTCTCTTCTGCAGAGGCAAAAGATAGTTGCAATCATGCCGTCCTCGGCGTATTAAACCATGACAATGTCCAATGATCAGAACTCGAATATGTGTTCAGCAATTATGACATAAATCGCATATGATTAGCCGCTCGGACTGTTTAGAACAGACTCTTGGTCCTTTTGTGCCCTTTGACTTCGTGTCCACTGAATTTCCGCTTTTTATTCATCTCGGCGATGTTTGCGAGAGGACTCGAGGGACTTGCCAGAACGCGAGAAGGCTTTTGTCTGCGCATTGGAGTGATGAGGGCATTGCCATGTGAAACTCGGCCTGGCTTGAGACCGCGAATAGGGCCTTGATTGTACGGACCCTCGAAAGCGAGAGCGCGGCGGGATTCAGGGTTGCTGTTGAGATACTTCTCGCGATTTTTGTCCCGGCGAAAGGAACCAACGACCCCGCTGCTAAAATGGCTGAGAAGAGGGTGAACTTGATCTTCGCTTCTTGTTTCTGTAGGTCGAGCTGGTGAGAAGGCGGGGGCTTGGTCGTCAGTTACTGGCGATTCAGTAGTTTCGTCCACTTCGCCTTCTATTTCGGTAGGTCCAAGGTTAAGGAAGCCCGACACGTCGAAGTCATCATAATCATCGATAGCATCTTCAGAGTTCACAGACGAACTGTCTTGGGAAACTGTTCCATCACGGTTGACATTTATGAAAGGGTGGAAGGCCTCTGGCGGACCAATAACTTGACCTCGAAGGCCAGTGTCCTGTGTAGAATACATGGCACTCATCATAACGTTCCCGCTCAACATCGGAGAAGAGTCAACGACAGTTTGAGTGGAATGGCCGTTTTGTCTTTCTTGTAACTGAGGTCGCTTGATAGATCCATCGCTGAAGCGACGAGTAGCTTCGAAAATAAGCATCTCATTACCACTAGTGGTAATAACACACCAGGGCTTCCGACCATCATGGACCCAGGAGGCTAGTTTGGGACCCCTTTTGCGAGCTGCTGGTGAATGACGAGGGACTACCTCCTCTTCGGATGATGAAGAAGCATCAGACTGACGACGAAGCACCGAGCGGGTTGGGACAAATGTTGCCGCCTCTGGAAGGTCTTCATCGGTTGTCTCACCAAGGTCAGCTGCCCTTAAATTAGCAAAAGCCTTAAGAAATATAACACGGCTACCCACTTTCGTAGCCGCTCAAGTCGGAATCGGAATCAGAATCAGAAAAATCAATGCCCTCCTCTCCTGTGTCTTCACCATCATCTTCGAGGGTTCCAGGAGCATCATCACCACTAGGCTCGTAGTCCCAGTATGAGCCATCCTCGCTTGAAACTCTTTGTTCCGAAGGGATTGGTTCCTCTATCTGTTTGCGAAAATCGGGAGCAATGCTGTCTTGATCAAGGAAGATATCGGGAAACATATCAAGATGGCCACGTTCGTCATCCGAGTCTTCTGACGAGTCAGCAAAGCGAACACGCTTCCCACTTTCAAATACAGCATCATCTTCTGATGATTGAGTAGCATTACCATGGTAATAAATAAGTTCGGTATCAAGTTCCGGCGCAATGCCCCGGGCAATGTGGTCCTCGAAGAAGTTTCCGTCGTCAAGTGATCCCTGAGATTCCAAAATTCCTTCCCAAGTTACTTCTTCATAAGGCCGAGGAGTCATCTCATCTTCCGATTCGATAATAGCTTGCTCCTCGGCCTCTTCAACATCTGGCTCATCTTCTTCGGATTCGGAGATCTGATCGACCCCAGCATAATCATCATCGTCAGAGGACGAGGCGGAAATTGGAGGTCTGGATTGAACCAACTTTTGGGCAGGAGTCCCGCCAGCTTTGTGTCGTAGATTTCGAGACATTTTTGAATATGATTTGAGGGGTGTTAGTGGTGGGTTTTGAGATGTATGGAATTGGCGGTGAGCGATGTGGTCACCAGGGAAGAATTTGTACAGTTCAAAAAAGGAGTTTTACGTCCAATCGTCGTATATTCTGAATGAATAATGTCGATTAAGCTGATCGAGATATGCGAGAGGGTTATAGGATTCGTGGGGGACTCGAGGGTCGAGTGAGGAGGAGGTGGGGTGATAGATCGCTTGTGGATGAGTATCGCTCCCGCGGATGAGAACGCAACTCGATCTGATTGGAACTGTAATGGGCAGACTTGAGATTGTATGCCGCTACGGCTTTAGACAATTAAAGTCTGATGCTTCGTCGAGGTCGATAGATGATTGAAAGTCTCGTTGGCTGAAGGACTACGGGCACGCTCGGTCGAGCATGCCCGCAGTGGGCGTTCACAGCTCAGCGATAGCCTGCGGCATGATTCTCGACGAAGGGTAAAGGGATGAAGTATGTATGAATGTGTGATTTGTAGTGTGACTTCGTTGTCTGGTTTGGGATTGTTGATGAACTGGAGAAGAAGAAGAGAAAGGAAGAGGAGGCAGATCTGGGACGCAAATAATTATTTTTCGCTTAGCCGAGTGGAGCGGATAGGACTGGCGAGTAACGGGTGTGGGCGTGGGCTGCTCCTGCCCGCACTAGAAGCAGAACTCAGCGCCGCCCAACGAGGAAAGAACCACAAGTTGCCTCATCGCTGCTGCATTTTGTGCCGCAACAGGGACCGTTTAGTCATCGCGCAACTTTGTCCAAACGTCCGACGCCCCTGATTGGCCCGCCGTGACTCTTCACCGCTACGGTAGAGGCGTCTATTTGGGTAAGGGGTCGATTTCTGTGACAAGATTGTCATCCAAGCCACCAGGGCATTCACCAGAGCATTCACCAGAGCATTCACCAGAGGGCATCGACTTGTGACGGTACGGTACGGTATCTTATCTACGAGGGGAATAGAGCGGATACACAGCCAAATGTGTATTAACCAAGGGTTGATCGGTGGAGCTCGAGGGTGGAAACGACGGCCCTCAAGGAAGATACAGTAAAGATCAGGATCAACATACACAATGTGCCCGCAGTGGGGAGAGTAACAGAATCTGCAAAACGGAGACAGTGCCCCGAGCTATCTGACAACTGCCTCTGGCTACCAGCAACCACGGTATCCATCTATCGGTCTTTAACCGGAAAATCCATCATTTCCACCGGTCTGAATGTTTGGTCATACGACTCCTCGACATGATCTCATTTAGATCGTTCCAACCATCCCTCATCTTCCCATCCCCTTTCCATCCGCGGTACCCCTCAAACGGAGGCTCTCATATCTCAAGTCCAAGGGGTCAGGTGCCCCGTGCGGGATGTTAAACGTTGTAAACTCCGCCATGACGCATCGACTCACCGTCTAGGGCGGGATGTACCCCCCCTTCACTCACCTATGACTGCACCCTACCCATTCAGTTTGCCTTTATCAATCTCATCGTCATTGTCATTGAAGTGTTGAGAATTTACATGAGTCATGTTTGATTTACTGTGCGAAGAAATTCTCGGAAAAGTTTAAGTTTTCTTTTTCGCTAATTTGCTGTAAATCCTCTTTGTGGGATTTTCTTTTCTGCCTATCTCTTCCGCTGCGGGGCTCTCTAGGGTTTCGTTCCGCGTCCGTCGCCAGACCAAAAATGGATTTAGCCGACGTTGACCCCTCCATCAATTTGATCACGTGCTGCATCAAGTCCGAGTGCATTTCGGTGTCAAAGTCGGTGGAGCCGGAACAGATAACTACTGAGCTGGAATTTCCTACATCCCAATACCTATCACTATGTCTAAGCAACATCTGTCCCTGCGTCCCGAGACGCACCCTGTCACGAGAGGAATCTATTGTTTTGGAATCACAAATTTATTCTTAGCAAGTCTACGAAGTTGTTATTAATATGTTACTTTCTTTAACTATTTCTCCCTAAGGAGACTACTTAGAAATAAGAAAAAGACTATAGTTAGTCATGCTATCGATCGTCGAAGATGGAGTTCTAGCCACTTACTTATGATGACGCAGGATTGGACAGCGAGTGCTTCCTGGTGTAAGACCCTAATTTTACAAGGCGGTTCTTTTAAGGCAATCTTGAGCAACCCCTACCCTTCCCGATCCAGACGACTACTGTGATCTGTTCGACGACTCCAACGAGTCAGGCCAGTGGCAGACACAGAGGCAGGCACAAATGCAGACATAGACAAAGACACAGACACACAGACACACAGACACACAGACACACAGAGACGCAGACTATGGCGCCAGCGTATCCAGTTAAACAGCGGTTAGAGGGTAATCACCAAATTCGAAACTGAAGCTAATTGCTAACCATCCGGTGATGATGTGACATCCTCGATAAATGCAGAATGGAAAGCCCTGATATTGTGTCAACAGAGCACTGCTCTGCCTCATCGTGCTACGATACAGGCTCACTAAGTTTCAATACCTTCATCGGAACCAGATCAATCAACTTCTTGACCATATCTCTAGAAACGAAACCTTCTTGCCAAGTAAATCCCAACACGCAGCACCCATCCGCACCCGTCACCACACTGAACGTAATAGCACTCGCAGGCGCATGCGAGCTCTGGCTGGAGATCATCCGTCCTATACGCCACTTGTTACCAGTGACATTCCCAATCCTTGATTTGCAATAGGACTCGATATTAGGTAAGAAGCGTATCATGCCTATTTCAGAATCCCTTCTCGTGCCAGATACGCCAGCGCCAACTGTCACGATTGCCGCGCCTCGTCCCAAGAAAAGCCTTGTGCCTGTCGGCGCCGCTTATATGTGCCCTCGTATGTTGATAACCACATCCCAAGCGACAACGCGTCAATTGGTTCCTTGAGCCAGCGACGCAGCGACACGGAGACCTCGGCTTGTAGACGCGTGAATTGCAGAGGCAAGAGTTCAAATAAAGTCGCGGCGACCGGAGCCTGTAGCACGGCCGTGACGGTGGTGTGGTTCTTTTTGCATTGTGCGGCGAAAGCGGTTGTGTGGTCTGCCGGGATGACTCGCAATTGGAAGTGCGTTGCCGTCACGACCTGGATGGGTTCGCCTGTCCATAAGCCTTTTGGGCACGAGGTAAAGACTTCAGAATATAAGGCTCTCGCCATGTGTCCTGCAGAGATTGGGAGCTTAGCAGCTGCATCGAGAAGGGAGCATCGCGACTTGGGTGGTGTAATCACAGTGCTTGATAGTAGCACGTTGCTTGTGCTTTTAAGAGAGGCCAGGAAACCGCGACGACTGACATCCCATCGCTGATGGAGTGGTGGGATACATAGGTTGCTGCAAATTTAGGGCCAGAGGACGGATTCTCCCGATCAGTGAGAATCAACTGTCGCCAGCAAGAAGTCGCCCCGTTTATTTGCTCGAATTTTGTATTGTGCTGCTTCTCCAGCAGCTCATCCAGCTTGATATGCCTACTCACTCCATCGTACGGCTGCTGCCTTGGATAAAATCGACGTGGTGTGTTAGGTCTACCGCTGGAAGCCGAGAATAAAAGACCTTAGATGAGCTTTCGCTTACAAAGACAGTTTCAAGAACACTCGCGAGCGCTGCGTATATGATTGATTGAAGAGACAAGGACGGAGGATTTGAACAGCTGTAGTATCCGATTGCGCCGACATTAAGATATACAGTGGGGCAGTATGGAGTACAGTACCGTACGATACTTTGTAAGAAGCAAAACGAGAGTGAGAGAGAGAAGTGGGGAAAGGGTCTTGGACGATCTCTTAGTCTTCTAAGCTTTCTCTCAACTTTCCTTTTGCACAGGAAGATGGATTTTGGCCTTCTCTCTAACTCTGTACCGAGTTACTATCTATATATTGAACAAAAGGAAAAAAAAGCCGAATAAAAGAAAATCGGACATCCGTACAATTATTCTTAACTTAAAAAGATAAAGTACCTCGACTTAGGGACTATGCCGTACTAGATTGTAGCTCAGCCACGCGGGAGATCTCTAAAAACACTTACATATATGCCTTTTGGCTTTTCTTCCGTGCTTAGTTTTCCGAGCACTATATTCCGAACCGTACTGTCCTTAGGGCTAGGCTATAGTCGTGGTAACTAGCTTACTTGCTTCCTACGGAAAAGACTCGAACAATACAGCGTGTTATGTTATAGTTGTATAGTACGTGTATTATACTACATATTTCGTTCAGGATTACGTCTGTCAATTCGGAACTAGGCTTGGTGGCCGACGCCACTGCCGCTTATTGGAGTCCTTGCGTGAAGTCCTATACACGGAGTACATTCTAACTTGAATATTCGTTCTGACTACCTACTATTTTGCCAAGATTCTATCTCTTTCTTTATCTTCCTCCAAGATAGATCCGCTCTTCTAGCATGCTTTGCTGGTACATCCTGCTCTGGCTCAGCCATCGTACTTGAAAATAATTCCATGCTTATCCATCCCGTATAGCCGAGTCCTTGGATAATTGCCTTGGTGACTTCCATAACAGGGAGATATCCGCCTTCTTCAAACGCAAAGAGCCTGGCGTTTCGACTCCAACTCATCCGAGCTGGTTGATCATCTACATAGAAAGGATGGCCTTTTACTAAAGGATCTTGCATCTTTTCTGCGTCTACCACTTGAACATAAAATACCTTCTTAACTTCAACTCTCTTCACCAGTTCCTCCAAGCTCTTCTTCATATCTTCATCTGCGTTTGGGGTCTTTCCGGAGACAGCTGCTGGATCTCCATATACGCGCCCAGCAATATTAAAGGTATCCAAACACACTCCAAAATTAGGTCGGTCCACCTTTACTACAACATCCCATACTTTCTCCCATGTGTCGAGGTATGTACTCCAGCATAGGTTCTCATAGGCAAACTTTATTACAGGAATCTCTCGCGCTCCCAAGTCAGCCACCTCCTGTAAATCTTTAACTACAAGATCCAAATCCCCGGTAATCTTATCTTCTCTCAAAAAGTTGCCCGGGATCTGTATAGTGTCAGTCCTTAGCAACTTCGCTATACGGAACCACAATTTCAATTTCTCAATCTGAGATGCGTGCTCTTTTCGATCGATGAGTCCTTCGTAATGCATGAATGGCTGTAGGCTAATGATCTCCAATTTTCGCTCATCGCACAATCGCCTTATTGTTCGTGCTGCCTCCAATTGCTCTTCGGGGGAGGGTGATTCGGTGGCAGAAAGATTACTCTGCTCTCGTGCGAGATATTCGAGATCCTCGAAGAATACCTCGATAGCAGTAAAGTTATTGGCTGCGGCTTGGTCTAGCTTGTCCGGAAGGCTGTGCACCCAGGCCCGTCCAAGGGACATGGAGGCGATGGCTGATCTGTAGGACATAGTGGGCTGCGTTTGAGCTCCTTAGTAGTGTGATGGCTGTTGGATGTATCTGAGATCGCAGTGGAAAGAAAAAGATAAAAGGATAGATATAGCAGTGCGTAAACAGAGAGAAAAGCCGATTCAGTTCGCTACTGAATAAATGTCTTATTATCTAATTTTTACAATGTGCATCGTTTGCCTGCGATTACATCTCTTTCCCGCGTCCCGGTGTGCTGTTTATTTCTCCCGGGTAAGACTTTCTCCAGTGTGGGGTGGGTACGCAGTTAGGCTGACTCGCTTGCTTCACTTTACTCGTTAGTCTCGTCTCTGCAGCACCTCCTTTCCAAAACAGATATATGCGCTACTCCCTAAAATCTCTCTCTGAGAAATGTGGCTCGGTGATTGATTTACGGTTCAATGTTCTGCTATGCATTCCAAGACAAGGAAGCATTCAGGACAATATCTCTGATCATATTGTAGCTATGAGAGTATATCTTGATGAGTTTGATTCCCGTAAGTCTTATGATGCCGCATTATTGCTCTCCACTAAATGGAGTTATTAAGTTCAATCGCGTGATATATTAGAGGATACAAACCCAAATTCGAGGATGAAGCGCATGGCATTAGAGGGGTTCAGAAAGCTTATCAGGTTGTAAATTCTAAAACTTTCAGAAACCATAAAGCCGGACTGATGAGGTACGAGAGTGCAAAATCAAATGTTTACGTCTTCCCCTTCAACCCATTTCTTGCATTGCCAGTAAAGAGTATCGTGCTTCTCTCCACACAGCCTGCTTCCGTTTTCAGTACCATTTTCTCTCCGATGACCCGGCATATCTCGTAACACCTTGACTCCCATGGTCTGCTCTTGGCAATACGCCAGATATCGATATCCACTGGGGAACCCATTTAACACATCGTCGTCAAGCGCAGGTACTTTGCGCGGATCCACGGGGATCAGCTTGTCTTTCTCATACCAATGTCGTACAAATCTTGCTCTCCATTGATTAGTCTCGGGAATCTTAATCCAGAAGAAGCAGAATCGACAGTCGCTCTCCGCATCAACCTCACATCCTTCCAACAAAAATCTTTGTGTAATTGTAGCCTTCATCTTGGTCACGGCGCGCGTAGCTTCAACATTAATATCTGTACTTGTTCCATGACAGCGATGCATTATGAAAGCTCCATTATCCATTCCCTTTTGTGACGCTGCAATGAAATCGAGGTAGTGGGTTCTTCCGGTCCATGTGGTGTAAATATAGGCATCTGAGTGGAATATTGATTTCAAATTCTCCCATTCGCAGGCATCACTAAAAACTGGGTCAGACTGAGATCACTATTTTGGCAGCTGAAATAATGCCCACAAACCGATATAGGGGCCATCCTTCTGCGAGCTCTCTCAGCTTATATCTCTCAAGAGCAAGCGAATCCGGCCCATTGTTTCTAACTGCATTGTTAGGCCTGGA
Source organism: Haplographium delicatum (assembly GCA_037952705.1). Lineage (NCBI taxonomy): Eukaryota > Fungi > Ascomycota > Leotiomycetes > Helotiales > Hyaloscyphaceae > Haplographium > Haplographium delicatum. Next base: position 42,396 of record JAPZPC010000209.1, read on the forward strand.
ACCAGCAGGAAGAGAGTGAAGATCAACCATTTCGTGTACTGCAGTAGAATCGGCCCTGAGGAAAATAATGAAGACCTTTGTCGATAACTGCAGGCTCGTATTACTTTTGTTAGGCTGGATCATTTTTAAAGGTTTCGGGTCGGCTTCGGGTGTGCAATCTCCCGGCCGATTATCCGATAAAGTGTTGTTCCGGCTTATAGCGTCACTCTAGGCTCTCTACCGAATAAGAGACTCATAGACATAGAATCATGTGCCTTGGACAAACTGAACAGAACATTTCATGTCATATTTTCAATTCAATCATTTTCGATTACTCGGTTTATACTACTGGAAAATAAACGGCAACTTCTCCATCAAAGATATCTGGCATTTATTCTATCCGCTCTATAATACCGCCTTTTCCACCCCACCTCTATCCCTCTCTTCAATACCTTTCATTAAAATCTGCCAAACCATAACTCCATCCACTTCAACTGCATCCCGGACCCACAACTCCCACTGAGTCTTAACCTGCCAGGCAATGATACCTGTGCCATCCACACAGATCCAGCCCTGTCTCCTCGCCAACTTTAACAATCTCGACTCTAATGAAGGATAGTAACACATGTCTAGAATCACGCCCTGCCACTGCTTTCTATCTTTGGTCGTTGTCGACTGCTTGGACAAAACAGCCTGAACCACATCTCTTGCCAATATCTCACTTGGGGTTGATGGCTCAAAGTCTGGAATAGTACCAACTACATAATCTGGCCTCTCCAAGATCTGTACTTCCTCCACAGTCCTTACATGAACCAGTGAAGGCCGCTCAGATGCTGGATATGCGTTGGTCGACTCCATGAGAGCCGACACTTCATTGGCGTCCCTGTTTACAATGTAGATTGTTTGGCAACGGAAGTGACTGGTGAGTGCGTAGATAGCCGCCCTGGATGCACCGCCAGCTCCAATGACAAGAGCCGATCTGTCAAAAGAAAGTGGAGGAGCTGAAGAAGTTGCAGTTTCTAGGCAGCCTACTACGCCAACCCAATCGGTGTTTGTGCCTCTCAATTCACCACTTGGGCCCAGATACACATTGTTTATAGCACCAATCTTAAGTGCGAGATCATCTAGGGCGTCAAGGTGCGGTATAACTGAGGTTTTGTAAGGCATGGTAACGACCGCGCCTGCGAAGGTTGGAGAGTGAAGGACAGATACGACAGACGATATAGTGGGGCAGTCCAGATTGTTGAAAGCATACGATGGCGCGCTGGAAGTTTTCCTCCTCAGTGATTCCGCGACATAATTATGAATAGGGCTAGCGAGAGAATGGGTGGTAGGATTGCCAAGCAAATAAAGATTCCTGCCCATGGCCGTGGACTCGTCTTCGACTAGAGTTTTAGCCATTGATGATTGATTATTGGCGAGACGACTAACTGAGGAGTTATAGAGTGTGGAAGATGTTGCCTACCAACATAGACGAGTTGAACTGCTGCGTTAGGATCACTTTTGCTTCGAGATTGAACGAGTCGACGATGATTTTGGGGGGGGGGAGGGGGGTAGTTGAAGTAATCTCTCGAGGCTAACGCAACAGAATGGGCATTACGATCCTCACGGCGAAAATAAATCGACGAACAAAAGTTCGGCACGGTTCTGGTTGGAAAGGTTGAAACTTTTGCCAATGCCCCATTTTCTACCTAGTGTCTTGCACAAGGCAAGTGGATTGTGTACAACGTAGACGTCCTCCGGATAGGACAACGCCATTCCTATTGGCTGGGAGAAATCATATCCAACCGAAGAAAAAGAGAGCTAGCGCAGCCTTACGAATTGAACTTCTAACGTAGTGGGCCGAGGCAGTCCGTGATATCAATTATGTGTTCACGAACATCAAATTACACAGGCTACGCTATACGAATTCAATATACTCGACGTTGTAATTAACATTATCCACATTATTCCTATGCGAGTTTGTTAAATCACGACCCAGAGTCACAGAACGACCAAAATAATCCTCCGTAGTTCTATTTTCCTCTCTGGAGCTATAAAATAGACCGGAGTGATCACTGGTGGGGGTGCTACAAGCTGGTCTGCTGTCTGCAAAGGTAGAGAATCCTACACATCCCCGAAGAAGCTCCTAATCATAGCTTCTTTCATTCTTACCCGTGGAGCCTTTCTTCCCGTCCAAAGTTCGAATTGAGCAAAAGCCTGCTCTGGAAGAACCTCGAGCCCGCTAATACCCAGCCACCTGCGATCAGCAAGAGCATAAATACGCTGAAGTTGCTCGGATGGAAGGGGAGGTTTATAGGACATCTCGAGGTATACGCCTCCAGTCGGACTTATCATCCATGAATCTGGTACGGTAAATGTTGTCGCGCTGTCACTTGAGTTTACTGAGGCCGGAGACGCTATTGAAACTGAATCTAGGGCAGGGATGCAGTTAATGATAATTGTAGGTGGTCGGTATGTAGATGGCCACATACTGCTGAGCGAGTCGAGAACCACAATTCTCGATAGTGGGAATCGGAAACGTTGTTTGTCGAAATTTTCAACTAGTTTCATCGCGCTAGAAAACGTCCGGTTGTAGATAAAAATATTTTGGACATTAGATTTAATCATTGCGTATACTGCAGCTCGAGCCATACCGCCCGCGCCAAGTATAAGCGCCGTCGTACGAGGAGTAATGGAGTTTGCAGGAGACAGATAACGTAGGATGACGGTTCGTATCCCAATCCAATCCGTGTTGTCGCCATAGAGCCCAATAACTGCCCCAGCACGATTTTGCTGATCGGAAATTTCGAAGCTGATGGGTTTTACTGCGCGAGAGCCCTCTCCAGCAACGGATTCCCTTTTTACCCGGATCGGCATGACAGTGTTGACCGCCCCGATGGCCATTGCATGTATGCTGAGTGAATCCATCTTAGGTAAGAGATCTCTTTTCCATGGCAAAGAAAGGCTGAGTCCTCCAAGGGATGGGCTTCTAAGCAATTCTTCAACTTCACCCAATGTCGGGTTCTGTCGCCTGAGATATTCATGGGGCATACCATAGGCCTGAAATGCTGTGTTATGTAGAACCGGGACTAGACTATATGTGATATTGGAGCCAATAGTAAAAAATTGAAGCTTCTCGTATACAAAAGCCTTAAACAATGCTTTTTGGGCTTGCTGAACAGTTATTTTGCCAGCATCCTCCCACTCTGAGTTCGCTGCTTCTAAACCAGGGTGGCAGACTGGTGTGAGTGATTTGTTGAAGCACTTAGAGGTACGCCCTAGCCTTCCGGTGTTGAATGCTGAAATTATAGGTCGTGGCTCAGATACCGTAGAAGTTTGACGAACCAAACGATCAATCTTCAAGTTGTCAGACATTCGCGTTGTAGGTGCGGTGATCTGCACAATGTGGCAGCCTAACTCCTGGCCCTTCTTGTACACATCAAACAACTCGTCACTCTCCCAAGATTTCGCAAATGCAATTTCCGTGCTATGAAAATATCCAATTACTTTAGTAGACCCACTCTCTTGTATAAGTCTCTGGGTTGAACTGTCATTGACCCCTATTTCAACCATGATATACTCAGGTCCAAGTCTTAAACCCTCGTAGAGATGATTGAAGTAATCTTCATCTGTAGAAAAGCAGCCGCTATTTCTCTCACCGACGTGATATATAACCGGCGAACGCGCTTTTCTCCGAACAAACGAAAACTGTTCGCAGATGAAATCCCATCTTGGAAAGGAGTGTTGCTCGCAGTTATTTGCAGCAGGAACCAAAAGATCGACCCGAAATTCCAAAGCATCAACACAAGACTCGAGATCGGCCAGGTCTGGATTGGCAGCGGTCAAATCTGGGAGATTCAATGGAAGGACGTAACTGTACGGGCGAAGCTCGGGCTCCGCTAATATAAAATCCTCTCCTAGAGATCTTTCCACTGTCTTGCGAAAATCCCGATGGTACACAAAAAGTATGAGACGCTCGAAGTCGTGTTCAAGATTCTTCAAAGTAAGGGATACAGGAGTCAGTATTCCTACATTGAAGAGTTTCAGCTTCTCCGCGTCAAGAGTTGAATCGCTCGATACTCGGTTGTCTGGCAGGTTGAAGAAGTCTAAATTTGAACACATGCGATATATGGGTTCTCGGAAGTTCCGCAACTCGGAGAGTTGCCTAGGAACCGGCGTGCCTAGATGTTCTTCAATCGCGTTTAGGGGCCTGTTGACGTGAATTACAGGGTGCGTCTCAGCATACTCGCGCAGAAGAGCGCGAGAGGATTGACTTTCTATGCACCCTGAGCTGCAGGCAATTACACAGTTGGTGCTGTTCTCGGAAAGTATCGAGCGGAGGAGCTCGGATTCCTTTCGACGATATTCATTTGATCCATGAGCTTGGATGAAGGAAAGAGTCGAGGAACCTGTAATGGCTGCGAAGTATCGCTCTTCATCAATGAGACGCCATTTTAAGATACCAGATGCGATCACACCCAGGGTACTTTTTCCTACCCCACGCATGCCAATCAAGACCAAAGAAGCATCTTGGTCGAAGCTACGGTTCATCCGTACAGGTGGTAGCGGCGAAGGTACAACAGACCGGGCGGTGGCCAGTGATTGAATAACACCAGACTGGCTGCTTTCCATCATTGCGACAGACTGTGTGGATGCTTGCATTCCATCACCATTCAGTATAATAGATAACGAGGGTATAATATCTTTGGAAAGGCGATTGTTCGTCAAAGAGATCGGCGGCTGACCGGCAGAAAGAATATCCAGCCGATCTGTTGGGGTTGAAAGCATATTTCCACAATTACCTAACGACGTAAGGACCTTCGTATGACTTATAACATAAAAACATAATTTTGCTTTCACCAACGCTGTTAACATAAATTTAATATAATATTCTGGCCTTACTTAAAAAAAACTAATAATTCGTTTCAACGTCCAATTAAGCCAAGTTAATAATGTTCATGGACTTCCTTTTAAATTAGCTAGCTAGAAATGTGCAAACGCCAAAGCCCCACCCCCTCTTTAACACTCGGGAGCTATTTCTTGAATGACCAATATCGTTTCTTTCTTTTGTGGATCCAATCGTATTATACAGGCTTTCTCCGCCCGAGTCTGTGGAGTGCGACAAAACCTAGGACGAAAATCTCATGAAGGCAGGACAAGCATTTTAAGCTATATGGATCATATAACCTTCATACCCCCAGCTCCAGTGGCTGCCTCACCAAAATGCCCTCTGGATCAGCAAAGCGGATTCGAATCTCACAGGCTTGTGAGGTATGCCGTGCAAGGAAGATCAAATGTGATGGAAATCATCCAGTATGCACACAATGCAGTTCCACCGCTCAGCCATGTTCATACGATCCTGCACCCAAGAAACGAGGTCTTCCCGCTGGGCGCAACTGGATGCTAGAACGCAAAGTCCGCCTTTTAGAGTTCATTTGCTCTCTGTTCATCGACAGCATGGAAGGCGGTGCGGAGTCTGTGCAAACAATCTTGCATAGTGATGCATCGCGATTGGTGCCACTTGTATTAGACAGAGAAAAAGAAGAGAACAATATTGTTTGCAGAGCATGGAGAGACTCCTCCCTCTCAACGTTTGTTGAGACCCTGGCAAACGAGAGGATGGACGCGTCATCACTAGTCGTTGGTCGAGATGAGTCAACTGAGCCCATGCTATTACAGGAACTCGCCCCCGGGTTATCGTTGTCCCAAGATCAATCACATCATCTAGTTGTGTCGGATAATGTGATTGATATAGGCAGAGCTGAGGGCCTCAACCTCCACTCATCGATTAATGGGAGCCAGGGACTACTAAGGAACACACCAGCACCTCTCTACATACCAACCTCATCTACCTTGGCCTTCCCTCAACGCCCCCGAGAACCTGGATTTCTCGGCCCAACAAGCTTCGCTACGAACCAAAAGGCAATCGACACATTTTGGAATAATAGTATTGCCCCCCCAAGGCTGCTCGAAAGTCCCAAGACAACCCTGCCCCCTCTTCCGCACAACACGCAGCGTCTGCTCTATTTGTACTTTACATATACTCATATATGGTTTCCTATCGTGGACAAGTACAAACTAATCCGGAATTTCCATCGATACGGAACTCAGCCAGAATTATCCTCAGCCTCAATCATCAAATCACATGCGGCTAACATTAGCCTACTATGGGCTGTCTTGGCATACACTGCTGTACAGGATGTGAAAGAACAAAACAGCGATAAGAACGCTGGGAGTACACAAAAAGATTACGAATACCGTATAGCAAGGAGCTTCATTCCGTCTGAAGAATCTGCGTTCGAACTAGAGCATGTACAAGCACTCTGCCTTTTGAGCTTGACAAACCTTGGACGTGGTTGGTGGTCAGAATCCTGGATCTTGATAGGTATGGCTGGAAGAATCGCTATTGACCTTGGCTTGGCTGAGGCTTATACACATTTGAAACATCGCAATTCCTGGGGCAGTCGTACTTTCGCTGGCTGTTTGATAGTCGAATGTCTTCTCTCCGCTCAACTAGGTAGACGGCCACAGCTTGAAACATCTGATCACCACATAGAAGACAAACTCGATGACGAGCATGAAGATAGCTGGGAGGAATGGGGCTCGTGGGAAGACAGGAATCTCAGTGGCCAGGATCATTCCAGTTTCACCACTAATCAAGCACCCACTCGATCTCTGAGTGTATTTGATCAGCTAGCTCGGCTTCTCAATATTCTCTCCAGTATTCTAGTAGCTGACAGTTGCCACCATTCACCCGGAGTGAGCCAAGAAATGCGGTATGAATTTACTTCTCGTTTGCAGAAGTGGGAGTCAAAACTAGGTGCATACAATGCGCTCAGGTTATCTGAGAAGGAAGCATCTTTTCCTCATATTCTCAACTTAAATTTGATGCATTCGACAGTTAGGAATCTTCTGAACATTCGATTCCCACCTATTTTGTCTAGTGAGCCACAAGACGCCCTCATTCAATCAACAGAGCCAACAGCAGCCATCGTTGCTCAGTTCCAACGCCTATTTGGAAGCGATGTCTTTCCAGCAACCTTTTCATACTCAATCGTGGTTGCTCTTCATTCTGGAAATCCTGATCATGTGTCAAATGGGCTTCTGCAGTGTCTAGAGGACGTGGGTAAGATATGGCCTGGCGGCCGGATTGCAGCTTGTGTATACGCAACTCAAGGGTCAGCAACACAGAGAGACTCCATTCTTGGAAATACAAATTTTTCATATGCCGAAAATCAACAATATATTCCTCTAGGCTCGCATTGGCAGAGGGAATTGGAATCAGATGACCAGGCCAGAGCTAAAGCTGTAGATGATATGACCCCAGAAACATCAGTTGATGCGCTCTCTTTTGTGCCTCTAGACAGTCGTACCTGGCCACGCACCGAAATCAACGAAGATCTCCAGGATTTTGAATGTAGCATGTTAGGAAAGAATACACCTTCTACAAGTACCACTTCGGGGCCACGAATGCCGCCAGTCCCAATGTCATCCGCTACTCTATCCCAAAATCAACCTTCCTCAGCTGATCATAGAATTACTCTTGCTACTCGAGACATCGTATTAGATCAGGCAACACCGTTCAACATCCATGGCGACACAGTTGATTCCTCCCATTCTGATGATAACTTCAATATATCAACTCGTACCCTGAGCCCTACGAGAAGCACTTCACTCTTTTCACAATCATTGAGCTCCTTCGATGTACGTGACCATAGAACTACCACATCGGACGAGCAGTTGGCAATGCTTGACGCGCCTAACCTGTAAGCAGAATATTTTTCTCTATGCTATTCAATTTAGATTATCTCCAGCAACCTTCTACCAATTGCTATTGACTAACTAATTCAACTCAAATCAGAAATGATGACGGAATAGCCAAATTCATGGAGAACCTTGGATATTTTGGGGACTTCGACACGAATTACAATTTCATTGACCAACTTGGGCCTTCTCCTAATGGCTAATGAACCGTGAAGGTTAGTGATTCGATACCAAAAAGACGTCGTAATATTTCGGCTCGAATGTTAGACGCATGTTCGGTCCTCTTCTGACCAGGACTTAGCCCTTCAAATCAACTATGGCACTTATCGTGCTAAATTCTAATAGTAGATTTACATATTTTACACTGAGGCTAGACGTAAATCAAAGAGCGCAAAACCATCGCATTATCACAGAACCAGCCAAGCATTTACCTATGCTCTGTCAGGTTCGCTGGCGACCTCTTCGATCTTCTTAAAGACATTTTCCTAGGTGAACTTGAATAGAGGTTTAGCATTAAAAGACGATAGTATGCAGTAGCGTTTGTGTCTTTGAGCTGGGTCGTAAGGTGTATTTTCCTCAGCGTGGGAAGGTAGTTGCAAAATAACTAGGCAAGAATAAATTGACAAGACATTCTGCGGTAGCAATAAGCGACCAAGACACTAGATTTAATATTTTCAAGTTCTTTGTGAAATATTGTTCCTAATTGCATCGAGGTCAGACTGCTAGCTCTTCCACACCGGCTCCTCATCCTGAGAGCTGACTAAGGAGGGTTGACGACGGCGCATTTATACTAGAACGATTGCGGTTGTACTGTTGTGGGGAAACACGATGCTGTATTCCAAGCTCATGGATAAAGATCAATACTGGCAATAGATTTAGTTGAAGAAACTATAAACCGCAGGGTTCGTAAAATCAAAAAAAAGTTGTTTGGTGATGGCATTTCGATATCATAAGCCAAGAACCAGATCCAGCTATTCTCGGTAAAAGTCATATCCTTCTCCCCCTCCACATTTTCCCACACTAAAATTAGGTCAGCGGCGAATTCGGACCAGGGAATGAGAGAAATCTACTCATAGAAGCCGTTCCGAAGAGAAGTCAACTGTGTTCTGTGATATCGGATGTTAGTTTATCATAATCTATCTTACGATCCCCACTTCGGAAGTGACTAAACACGACTTCGGATATCAATTTATCAGAACTTATCCTACGAACCCGGCTCTGGAAGAGACTACACATGACACTAGGGCTCTATGCTCCCTACATCTACCCCCAGATTACCCCAGAATCTGGGGCAATCCCCACAGCTAAGACAAAGTACAACTTTTGTAGAGAGCTGCTGACACATACTTTCATGCTGAGTTACTGAATTATCACCATGAAGCAACACTATACTCTTTTTGACTACCTGTACTATGCCTCTCCCATCTTCCTGGAAGGGTTTGCCGCTGGCTGGGAAACTGGTTCGATTGGCGGCGTTCTCGCTATGCCTCAATTTCTCAGTTACTTCAATTACCCGACCTCTTTCCGCCAAGGATCCATGACGGCCTGTTTGATTGCTGGAGAATTCGGAGGATCCCTATTTATGGGCTTTTTTCTCGCGGACAGATTTGGGAGAAAACGGACCATTTTCTTTGCTGCTCTTCTCTATCTCATTGGGCAGATTATCGTTGTATCCTCGATTAACCAAGGAATGTTTATTGTTGGTCGCGTGCTGAATGGTTTTGGAGCAGGAGGATTAATCCAGACAGTCCCGCTGTGAGTCGCCTGTATCACATATATTATCGTTGCTCGATACTAACTCAAGTACAGTTATACTGCTGAAATATCTCCACCAGCTATCCGTGGTCGTTTGGGCTACAATCTCAATGTTGGCACTGCCATGGGATTATTTGTTACATATTGGGTAAGTCATCTGGCTTTGAGAAAAGGTTACCACATACTTATAAACGTCATAGGTCCAATACGGTACTCAGAATATTGCTGGTAACGGATCATGGAGGGTCCCTCTTGCACTTCAGTTCATCCCTGTCTTAGCTCTCGTTGCTCTCATGTACTCCCGCCCCGAAACACCCCGTTGGCTCTTTACCCAGGATCGATCCGTAGAAGCCCTCGAAGTCCTCGCAAAGCTGCATGGAAACGGAGACGAGAATGACGAGGTCGTCAGGGCTGAGTATGAGGAAATCCGTCTCATCAACGAGTACGAGAAAGGAATGCCAGCTCCCTCCATATTTGCCCTACTCTTCAAGAAAGACTACCGCCGGCGTACCTACTTAGGCGCAGGTATTCAATTCCTACACGAAATTACTGGCCCTAACATTTGTCTCTACTACGCCCCCAAGGTTTTTACCCAAGCCGGTGTCACAGGTACCAAAGCATCTCTTCTCGCAAATGGTATCAATGGCGCTCTCCTCCTCGTGACAAGCTGCACCTTGATGTGGATGTCCGACATATATGGTCGGCGAAATCAAATGGTAGAGTTGCTTTCATAATTCTTCGACCTTCAACTAACCGTACCCCTAGATATTCGGCCCCCTCTGCATGGGAACCTGCTTCATAGTCGTTGGGTCCCTCATGCGGACCTATGGCTCCCCCCACTGGGACGCCACAACGCAAGCCGTCCAATTCACCTTCGCAAATCACAATGCCTCTCGCGCCGCCATTGCTTTCATGTATCTCTACATGTGCAGCTTTGGAAGCATATATTGCGGTGTCGGTCAAACGTATCCAAACGAGGTGTTTTCACTTCGTGCGCGTGGAAGAGGTACCGCGCTGGGAGCAAGTCTGAACTGGCTGGTCAATTTTTGGCTAGGTCTTTATATACCTTACGCTCTCAACAAAGTCTCTTGGAAGCTCTATTTCGTGTTTGCAGGATTCAATTATATGAACGTAATAATTTGCTATATTTTCTACCCAGAAACTGCCAGGCGGACGCTGTAAGTGCTTCATCTTCGTCCATATGGTTCCCCTTTCTAACATCACAATAGTGAAGAAATAGACCTCCTCTTCACCCCTGATCGCACTATCTTCGTCTTTAAGGACAAAGAGGCCATTCGAAAAGGACGTTTGTTGCAAACTGATCTTAGCGAAGGGGAGACTGTGGCAATTGAGCTCAAGAAGGCGTTAAACCGTAGTGGAGGAGCCACTGCCCATCAACAGGATATCGAAGGTTCGGGATTGAAAGAAAGAATGACGTCCGAACATAAAGAGTTCGAATAAACGATGACTGTGATCATTCATAGAGTTGTCTCGTTGGACTTAGTATTTTCAAAGTGAGACTTCCAAATATAATTATGAATAAAGCAGCTAGCAATGGCTATACGAGTAGGGGGGGTTTGTACTACACAATAAAACTCACGGATTTTGCAAATTTATACACTTTAATTGACTTGAAATTTGTTGGATTTTTAGGGGCAATTGGATTCGGTTTGATTTTCTATTTTTCATTTTTATTTTTAATGAATACAATATGAAATCCGGAAGCGTTTCTGCTTGTTAAATGTTTGTATTCCTTTGTTTCTGGAAGATTTCTTTGTCTTATCAATTTGAGATTGAATAGCCTGCTCCCATTTTCCGCCATTGTATCTGTATGAAGAGACGCACGTATCGTGTCAAACCAAGCCCAGAAGATATGACCTAGAGGGATATTTAAGTACCTTGGGAGCCTAGGCTGAGAGGAGGATAAAGGAGATTACAAGTTTTACGAGTTAGCGACCTCAAGGATTGTATGAATCACTAATCACTTCTTTACCCCTTAATAAAATATTATTAGAACCGAGTTGGTAATCCTAAAATTTCGAATTTTTACTCCGCTCTTGTGTGCTACTAGAAACGTTATAAATAACACATTGGACAGTAGCCTGAGTAAATCCTCCTAGAATATCGCTCTAGCAACTAGTGTACACGAGTGTCTTGTCGGGTATAATCGAGCCGTTTTCTAGATTTTTTGGGGCGTTTATTTGTGATTATAATAAATAAAGGTTAAGCTAGCTAAAAAAACAAGGTCATATTCCCCTTGTATTCGGCGCGGTTAACAAAATGCTTAGAAACTCTCAAATGTAATTTCGATATTTGGCCTGGGGTAGACTGGCCGGACTGGACTGCGGACTGCGGACTGGACTGGACGGCAGTCCTTAGTCAGCAGTCCAGTCCTGTAATTTCGGGACTGGACTATACAGCAGTCCCTACCTAAATCTGGGACTGGACCGTTAAACAGTCCCCACCAGAATTTAGGACTGGACTGTAACAAATAAGAGTACCGCTAACTAGTACTAGAAAGTAAAATATATATAAGTATTATAAAACAATTCTTAATAATAAGTTAATAGATATTAATTATTTTAATTATTTTAATTATTTTTGTCAGTATCATCATATGTACGGATGGTATAGGACACATGATTAGCACGCTAGTCCCGATTAGGCGAGGGAGGGGATATAACCTTAGAGGTTCTATCTATCCTTCCTTCTAACCTTTGAACAATCAATCACTATTCTATACAACTATATGATTCTACTCACAAGTGGTATACTATATATAGAGGTGTGACGTCAGTCAATTCCTGACAATACCAACGACTGACAGAATGGCCTGTACGCTCCCCTATACGTATGGTTGCGACATCACGAGATCGCTTCCCCCATGTGACTACCCTTCCCTGACGGTTCAGAGTCGTATCGGAGGTCAAAGCGGAAATGAAACGAAAGCGGGTCACTCTCTGTACTTATACCTTTCACGTCACTCTCTGATTCTTATTCTGTATGTTTTTATTATCCTTCGTACTAGACCTATAGAATAGTCACAGTTCAGACTCGGAAACGCACTCCCATATGCCCCTTTTCGTGCACGTGACATTTTGCGTTGTTACAGATTGTGGGCTCTGGATTAAGGCTTTTCAAGTTTCAACGAAGTCGTTCTATTGTATTTCCTTAACGTCTAAGGTCTAGTGTTCAATGCTTAATGCTTAATGCCCAATGCTTAATGTCCAATGCCCAATGCTCAACGCCGTAAAGTTTTCCTTGTAAGAGAAGAATATATTAGTCAAGCAAGCAGAGTAAACGGAAAGAACTCCCAAAGACATACAATACGATTGAATAGAGACAGGAAGTCAATGACTGAGAATCGAGATTTTTAGGAGGGCTGAGGCTCTGGTAGGAAATTCACATGTTAGCACGAAAGAATCATCTTTTGATGTGTAAGCAGCGAGCGCGACGTACTTGAAATATCGTACTCCTTGGGGCCGTAGAGCAGACGGGGGATCAAATAAAGAACTCCGAGAATCGTAGCCATGAAGCCAAAGACCATGACCCACACTCTGTTTCGGATGCTCGTGCGGCAACTCATAGTAGGAGTGCAACAAAGCGTATAATTACAATTGTAGGTCCCACCGCTAGAGACGCAGAGAGTGCAGCCGCACTCATCTACATTACTCAGGTTATCCTCTATCTCCATATTCGCGCTTGAGTCCCGCTGGGCCTCCATTTCCGTGTAGGGGGGGAGTGGGTAGTCGTGTTCAGATTGTTGTTGATTGAGATTAAGGAAAGGATCGCGTTCCAAGGACGACGAGTGTTTGGTGTGGGAAGGGCTAGCCTCGCTTCGAGCGTAAGCAGATTCTAGCTTGCGAGAAACCATTTCTTCGATTCTTGACAATCTGTAGATAGATGAGTTCTTCTTGAGAATGGAAATTCAAAAATTGAGAACACTAGCTTCAATAAACAAAATATATAGAGAACCGTGCACGATAAGCGACAATCGATAAGCGAGAGACAGGGTGATGGCTCCACTTATCAATTGATAAAGACTTCACCAGCAAAGGACGATCAGCTGCGCCCTCCTCCATATCAACCAGGCGTATGCGTATGCAAGGCAGCCACCGCTCGTAAGGAAAAAAATTTTTAATTAGTTGTAGCTGCAAAATTGCCATGATGGTCATTAGCAAACGCCACATCAACGAGGCGTACGAGACTATCCCCCCATGTATTATTTGTAACCTCCACTTTTATCGCCACTAGCTGGGGTCACACCGTATTCTGACCGCCTTCTTATTTGGGAAAAGAGTATATTCTACCTAAAATCCTAGTACTTGGTAGGTCTACCTCTAGCTAAAATAAAAGCACGGTACCTTCTCCCCTAGCTATTATAGAGCGTCTATATGAAGATATTTGGTATAGCTTCCTAGGCTTCTCCTACAATCTGCCGCAAGTTCTTAGAGGAGATTAAATCTACCTTATATAGTGCCTTAAAATAATACTCCTAGTGTGACGGGTTAATACCCGTAGAATGTCTTAGTGCCCAAAGCACCTGCGATAAGTAAGATATAGAACTAGACTGGCCGGACTGGTCTGCGGACTGCGGACTAGACTGGACGGCAGTCCTTAGTCAGCAGTCTAGTCCTGTAATTTTAGGACAGGACTACGTACAGTCCGGTCCTAGAACCTTGACTGGACCGCTGACTAAGGGACTGCAGTCTAGTCCAGTCTGTAAAAGACTAGACTGTAACAAATAGGAGTAACGCTAACTAGTACTAGAAAGTAAAATATATATATGTATTATAAAACAATTTTTAATAAGAAGTTAATAAATATTTATTATTTTAATTATTTTAATTATTTATACTAACTAGCTAAAGACTATTATTTGCAACCAAGTTGCGAATACACCTAATACTATATATCTATACTATACGCGAATAGAGGGCGCCTGCTAAAATGCCCTACGCCTAACAAGTAACGCTAGAGAGTAACGCTGACTAACCATATAGCAGTCTTTTTAAAAAAGACTAGACTGTACAGACTGGACTGCGCGCAGTCCAGTCCTTCCAACAGTCCCTATTTTGCCTAAAAAAAAAGACTATACTGCTAGGGACCGGACTGCGCGCAGTCTAGTCTTTTTTACAGTCCCCAAAAAGTGTTGCGGTCCGCAAAAGACCGGACCGTTGGCTAGTCTAGTCTGGGGAAATTTCTCTCCCCCACTAAACCCTATAATAACAAAGACGTCCCTTCTACAGCATATAAAGCACAAAGGCTCTGTAGGGTATATAATTCACTTTTTCCTTGCCCTCCCTCGTGTAGTCTGGGTAGGTTGTTTCTTCGATACACCCTAAGACTTTGCGGAGCTCCTGGTTGTTAGATTGCCTCTAAGGTTCCGTTCTAGTTAGGAGATTTTAGACTCTACAGCCGTATTATTAATACCGTGACATTTGCCGGCAGCTATATTTTTATACCCCCCGAGATGTTGATGGAAGGAGATCAGACACACAAGGTAGATATTTGGTTACTTTTTGTCACAATGCTATAGATATTGGATGTAGGAAAGTTTTGTTAAAGGTCGAATAATTTCAAGTCCGTTGCGGAGGTCTAGCGGGCGGTTTTATCTGCAGCCTCTAATAGAGACTCGATTTTAAGGATTTGAGAAATAGCAATCGTCAACCCGAAAGAATGTAGTTATATAGCACAAATGCTTGCTAAGCATTTCGACGGAGCAGGACTCAGCACTCCATTAAATCAGGTCCCAGCTCTCACCACCGGTCCTCCCACAATCGCCGCTGCCAGAGCTCCGCCGCCAGCTCCTTCCTCCCTGACAACTCGGACAGCACAAGCAAAGTTAAGATAGACAAACTTGTCATCGGAATAGTAGTGGGCTTCTTCACCGCCTGTGTTCCAAAACAGTGTCTAGAGAATGGATAATGCCTCCAAATTTTGAGCTAGTTCTCTTGTAAAAGGTGTTACTAGGTAAAGTAATATAAATTGGGACTTGCCAAGAAATCTTGGCGATAGTCGGAAGACCGATAAACCTGAAGCAACGCTGTATTGGCCAACCAATGTCCTCTTTGCTGTTTCATCAATCATTAATCATCAGTTAACAGGGTGAGGATAGTGAACAAGCAGGTGATTGTTGCATAGGGAGGAACGGATGGGAGAAAAAATCTTACATGACATAGTACTTCGAAGTTTTCCATGAGAGTTCGAAGCATGTCTCGGCTCATATTGCCGGCCGTTACATCGGGGGGGGGGGGGGGGGGGGGGGGGGTTTTTGGGCGGGTGGGGTGTGGTTAAATTTTTGGGGACGGTGGGGCCCAGATAACGAAAAAAAAATTTGTGCTCACAGATAATT
>JAPZPC010000210.1:0-58169 GCA_037952705.1 Haplographium delicatum
TCGAAGTTGGTAGGGTGAAATGTGGGGAAAGTTGGACGACTCGGTGATATGGCCGACTCGCTGATAAACCACGTTATTTAAATTTATATTGTTTTAGATTAGATTAGATATCCAGAAAAGTCCTAACGCAATTTCTCCATACAACAATTTTTGAGCCTGTCCTCATCCGTCAGGTCATAGATGTCAGATTGACGTTCAGAGTCACTGCAGATGAGTCCCCCGAATGACGCCCTACCTCAATTGTCGCATTTGGGCTTGCAAATATAAATCTACCGTTCTCCCATTTTTTGAGAGGTCGTGTAGATACCTCAACCGTCACCTCTTTTGACTCTCCTACCCCAAGATCGACAACGCCAAAACCAAGGAGTACTCTTGCTGGAAAGTCATCCAGATTTGGCTCTGGCTTTCCGTAGACCTGCACCACTTGTCTCCCTCGGCGTGGTCCTGTATTTTTTACCATGACGCTAACATGACATGCCTCTGGGCCTCGGCAGTCTTCTTTCCTCGGTTTTGAAAAAGTAAAAGACGTGTACGACAAGCCGAAACCAAGTGGGAAGGCGGCTTCAACCCCCTCATGATCGAGGTGACGCTGGCCAAACCACCTGTCATAAACTATGTTCTTTGCTTTTACATCATAGAAAGGTAAGTCTTGCTCGTCTCGGGGGATCGAATAAGGTAAACGGCCGCTGGCATCGACGCGGCCAAAGAGAACATCACTCAATGCGTTACCCCCCTCGGTTCCACTATACCAGCTGATGATCACGGCCGGCACCTCATGGCGCCACTCTTCTGTAATGACAGCACCAGCCGTGATGACCGTGACGATTGTGCGCGGATTAGCCTTGGCTACAGCGCGTATGATCTCAGCATCGATGGGACGCAAACGAAGCGACTTGCGATCTCCACCTGTTCCAGTTGTTGCATCTCCCCCGATGATGTTTGCTCCCTGTTCCTGTATAGTTTTGAACATTTCTGTGACCTGAGTGCACGCTTCAGAGTCATTGAGTGGCGGGTTGAGAGCGAGTAAAGCCTTGTCTCTGAAGATTTCACCATCAATGAATTCTCCCTCATCTCTCCCTGTGTAGCCGACGACCACAATCGCAATGTCAGCACTCGATGCCGCACTAACAGCTTCGGTGATCTCATCGGTTGTGGCAAGGATAACTTCGGCTTTGTGAAGTAGGTTTTTTATGCCTTCGTATGGTGTGATGACCCTAGGACATTTGACTTTCGAAGAACCTTCATCGCCAGTGTTTTCTTGGTTTGCCAGTCGTCCAATAACAGCAACCTTAGAAATACTGTCAGAATCCAAGGGTAGAAGAGTTATCCCCTGAACTGGGTCATTCTTCAAGAGGACCATCGAGCGAGCCGCGACTTCTCTGGCTAGTTGACGATGCTGCGGACAAAATACCACCTCTTTCTCAGGTTCCTGAGCATCACGAGAGAGCATGTACCGGATCTGAGTGGCAAGGATTCGCTTGACTGCTCGATCTACGTAGAACCATGATATCTCATCTCTTTCTAGTGCTTGTGGAAGAGCCACGGCTCTTTGCTGGTGGAATGGCTCTTCGATGTCTAGGCCGGCACGCAAGGATTTGACAGGGTCTCGTAAACCCCAGACAAAGTCCGACACTGTCACTCCTTTAAACCCACAAGTATCGCGTAGGAAGGCCTCCATCAGAAATTCATTCTCGCCACACCACTCTCCGTTGACCGCGTTGTAAGCGGTCATAACGGCAAAGATGCCTTCTTCCACTACCCTTTTGAAATGTGCACCGTAGACTTCGTGGAAGACAGCCTCATCAATCGTGACATTGACGCTGAATCGTGCATTTTCCATGGAGTTGCAAGCAAAGTGCTTTGCTGTGGCCATAACATTTCGCTGCGTCCCACGCACCAATGCGGAACCGAACTCTCCAAGAATGATTGGATCTTCACCATAAACCTCCTGCACCCGACCCCAGGCCGGGTGCCGGGGAAGGTTGATGCATACTCCACCGAAGAAGTTTCCCCCTTGCGCTCGAATCTCCTTTCCGATGGCGAGGCCAACCTTCTCTTCCAATGCGATGTCCCATGTGGCGCCACGAGCCATAGATACGGGAAATGCGGTGCTCTCACCAATCACAGCACCACGAGGCCCATCAGAGAAATTAAATCCCGGAATTCCAAGTCTCTTGATTTCTCCGTGAGGCCAACAGTGAAGTGAATAGCCACCCTCGAACATATCTTTAAAACCGACCCAGAATTCCAGATCACCATCAAGGAGCCAGAGGCGCTCATCCCCAGTCATATTCTTCAATAAAGCGGCTGCAGCACCTTCAGGTTCAACACCTTCACGTGCCAAGTCTAATGCTTGCGCGAAGTCCATAACAGAGAAAGATGTAGCCATCATTCGACTATTCGTTAAGAGGTTACGTACGACTTATATAGGTCTGGATGATGATGAATATATTCAGTATAGGAATCTAGCTATCATGGCTCTATTGTCTGTTTTTCTAATTCCACAAAGCGTCCCACGATGATAAGACTAACGGCTCAAGAGGGGAGGCTGGGAGGGGGGACCTCTTCAGGCTGAATTCAAATTGTTAGCGCAGCCTTAAATCATATTAGAGCGAAGGTTTCAGTCAAACCTTCTTTAAGAATAGGATCATATTACAAGTTCTTATAATATTCTTGTGATTATAGAATACTTATGATGAATTAGGCTAGAGTAAGCAGTTAATTTATTACTAGTAGAACTTTTATTTGCTTTAACTATATGTACTAACTATGTTCTACCCCTTAGTTTGTATTTACTATCTGTTAGGGTTCTATTTGTATAGTAGATACGTTCCTACCTGCGCGTGTAACACTTGATAGTATTTAGCCTAAATATCTATGCCGAGGCGGTGTTTAGAGCCTCGGTAATAGCAAACTAGCACTCTGTATTGTCAATTAAGCTAATTACAATTCGAAATTTAAGCTTTGGTGTCGCATTGTAGAATTGAGGGGCAGAGGTAAGTGTCTATACCGAGGCAGTGTTTGGATCCTCGGCAATAACAATTTGACATACTGTATTATCTATTCAGCTAATTATGAGTTGAACTCTAACCTTTGACCTCTTATTGTGGAATTTAGGGGGGCGGATTCTACGGCTTACTCGATCAAATCTATTGTGACGGGTTAGACCTGTGATGTCACGGGTTCGCAAGGCTTTTTCAAACGTTTGTATTCCCTATATACAAAAAGAATGATCTAAAAAGAAGGAAAAGAACAGTGAATTCTGTCTTGTATAGATCTAATATATGGTGGGAAATTAAGCCCGTATTGTTGGGACACAATGAAAAAGTATTATCGCAGGCGGTCCAAGGCACCCAGAGTAGATAGAGATCTCAACCCGTCACAGGATACTAGGTTAGTTATATTATTTTAATACCTTAAGTATATACATACATATACTTATTCTTTTTTTTTTCGACTCCTAGAAGGGTATTTGCTTAATCGAAATCTTAATTTTGCTTAGCCTGTGCTTAGTCAGATGGCTGATTAAGCAGTCAAGGCGGCCGTCATCGGGGCTCCAGTGGCTTTTGGTTACATTTATATTAAAATAATCATAATATAGACTGTATTAAAAAGAGTTGTAGGCTTGTAATATCAATATTATTTATCTCGTTTCAAGCTAGTTAGCAATATGGAAGATACCTTAACCGTCAAATGCTGTATCAGCTTCGTAGCATATTGCCCGAGAAGCGAAACAGAGAGCCCAGCTCTTTAGATTTCAGGTTTCGAAATTCTGCCTCGAGACTTTCGGATTTGAGACAAAATATTGTAACTTGTCATCTTCTCATAATGTTCCTTCATCCACGATGTATCATCGCTCATGCTGTCAGGGATCGACAAATGCTCCCATTCAGATTTGAGGCCTACCACGCCTGTCTCCAGCTGGTATTCATTCCAATGCTCGATCAGCTCCTTTAGTTTCTCTGGATATTTTTCGGCCAAGTCTTTCACTTCTCCTGGATCTTTAAAGATGTTGTAGAGCTGCCACTTTTCAGGTCCTGCCATTGCATTAGTAAGGTAGGTAGTTCAAATTCCTAACGCTTTTAGATTGGATGACTAATTGTACAACGTGCCTCCTACCTTTCGGTTTGGATACAAACGTAATCTTCCACTTCCCCTTTCGCACTGCGGCGTTTCCCGCCAGCTCCCAACCCATGGCGTAACTCTCATCGTGCACTACCTGTGCTTCTGGATCGGAGAAATAATCCAGCAGTGATTTTCCACGCAGTGGCAGGATTTTCTTCCCGTTATATACTCGGCCTGGATGCTGCACTCCGGCCATCTCGTAGATTGTAGGAGCGAGGTCCATGACTGTATAGAAGGTTCTGTCGATCTGTTGCTGTCGGGCAAATGGCGGATATCGTACTATCAGAGGCACGCGGATACCGCCTTCTGAGGAATACATTTTGTACAATCGTGATGGGGCGGTGGCAGCCTGTCCGTTGAACCATGTTAGTCGAATTTTTGAGAGCTCATATAGACTTACCTGTGCCCAACGTGTCCCGTACCACACGTATGAATTATAGTTACCAATATTATCCAGACTATTGTCATAGTACTTCTCGATATGTTCGTGGATGCTCCCGGAAATTACTGGCTGGGCCTCGATACTTGCGCCCTCAGCGCCATTGTCGGACATAAAAATAACGACAGTGTTGTCGAGCTCATTAACTGACTTCAGATAATCGATGACCCTGCCAACATTCCAGTCCAGTCGCTCCACCATGCCACTATACACTTCCATTGCCCGTGAGGACTTTTGCTGCTCAAGTGAGGTCAGGTCCGACCATTCTCTACTCTCAGGGGCAACCACAGGATGTGCGACGACGTCCTCAGATATCATTCCGATGTCTTTCAATCGCTGGAGCCGGCGCTGACGGAGGGCATCTGGACCATCATCATAGACACCTTTGTAATGAGCAACATTCTCACGAGGCGCTTGCAGAGGCCAGTGGGGGGCAGTAAAGGAGAGGTAGGCTGAGAAGTTAGCAATTAGATGGATCACGAGAGTTAGCGAGAACTGACCGAAAAAAGGTTTCCGTTCTTTGCTCTCCTGACGATCTTTGAAATAGTCTATCAGCTTTGAAGCATAAAAATCACTCGAGTAAAAATCCTGGGTCACCTCATCGACATATGTATCATCTTCGATATGTAAGGAACACACCACACTCTCAAACAACCTTGGCATATCTTTGGCATTATCTAGTTGGGGCTCCCAGCCATAGTGATTCCCGCAACCAGGAAGGAAGGCATAAGACTTCTCAAATCCTCTCGAGCAAGGAGCATACTCGGGCAGTAGTCCGAGATGCCATTTTCCCGAGAGAATAGTGAGGTATCCATTGTCACGGAGCAACTGAGGCAGCGTGACAACCTTGTCATTCAAATAACCTTCGTTGCCCGGCCTCCCCTGATGAGCCGGACTCTCACGAGTAAATTCTATCAGCTGACCTAGTCCAACAAGATGATGGTCCGTTCCGGTGAGCAGCATGCTCCGTGTTGGACTGCATGCTGCTGCTGCATGGAATCCGGTAGAGCGGCTGCCTTCATATCCCAGCCGATCCAGGTTTGGTGTATAGATTTCTCCTCCGAAGCATCCCAGGTCAGAGAAACCTAGATCATCGGCGATGATGATCAGAAAATTGGGACGTTTAGAACCGGAGGTCATATTGGATGGATTGCCGCTTGTTTTTTGCCCTAGGAATTATGTGGCTGGGACAGAGCTGGATGGTTGGGTAAAAGTATACGGAATTGAACTTCTAAGGGAAGAGTAGAATGAGTACAGAGTAAAGTTTATAGACGTTAGGAAGAGGAAATCACCGAAGTAGTAAGACAGCTAAGTAAAACCCTCTGGGATAGTGAAACCTACAAAAAAATTTATAGAATATACTAAAGAACGTACTAGACTTAGTTGAGTGATATCTGTGGCCTATGTATATAATATACCTCCGTTGGATTAAGATAAAGTAATATGAATAATTAGGTCTAAGCTAAGCCAAAAAGGAATAGATTAAGAAAAAATCAAAGTAATTTTAATTTAAAAGATACTGTTTTATGGAAGTAAGACACATTTTATAATATAACAATATATTATGAATATTTTATGCGCCACCAAGTCCTAACTAACAGGGACCAGTGGTTCGATCATGTTTAGGTTAGTTAGGGTGGGTACCAACTTCAATAATAATTCATTAACTACTGTATTACTTAAAATAACTAATAATAATAATTAGTTTTATAATAAACAGTGGCTTTTCTCAACAGAGTGTAAGTGATCCTGAAAATTATTATCTTTACAAACAAAGTAAGTAGTCTAAATTAGCTCAAGCTGTATTTAGCCGGATAGTACATAGGCCGAGACAGCGATTGGATCCTCGGCATTTAGAAAGTTAGCGTACCGTATTATCCCCCGCTGCAAATTGCTAGCGCATAAAGTTCTCCGTGTTTTTAAGCTAATTGCCTTTTTAGGTATTGCGGAGAGTCCTGCCGTTCAAATTCATTGAATTGGCATTCGCTTGGTACCTTGTTTGCACTAGCAAATGTCAAGTAGCGTTTGGATCTTCGGCATTTAGCAAGTTAGCTTACTGTATGATCCTTCGCTGCACATTGCTAGCGTATAAGGTTCTCCGTGCTTTTAAATTAATTGCCCTTTTAAGTGTGGCGGAGAATCTGGCCTTTCAAGTTCAATGAATTGGCATCCGCTAGACAGAAATGCAGGAACAAATCAAATCACCGCGTTCTATTGTTCATGGGGGTAAGGGAAGCTTCCTGCGGCTGGATACAACTTCTCGCCAGCTAGCTTCACACTAGATGACTAATTCACTAATGAAACCAGCCCCCAGGTGACTGCTTGGTACCTTGTTTGTCAGCAGCTGAAGGGACATGGAGTGTACGCCAAGCTGATTACAGAAGTACCAGGCTTCGACCCCGCATTTTGGAATTGAAGGGGAATTCGACCAAATATTACGGAATTGAGGGGTTATTCGATCTAGTACTGTGGACTTGGGGAGGGTTCGAACCAGTATTGTGGAGTTGAGGGGGTGTTCGACCTACTACTGTGAAATAGAGGAAGCGTCTGATCTAGTACTGTGGAGCTAAGAAAGGTTCGAACCAATATGGTGGAATTTAGAGGCGTTTGGACCTAGTATGTGGAGTTGAGGGGGTGGCTTCTACCCCGTGTTGTGGAATTGAGAGAAGGGCTAACATGGCTTGAGGGTCAAAACAAGACACCCATATTTCTTTTTTCCATACTAGCACATTGAAGAGGGAATTCAGAGAAAAAGAGGCCCTAGAGACGCCAACGATAAGTACTTATTAACGTACTGTCCAGTTTCCTGGGCTCGTTAGAACATCATCTTTAGAATCCTTGACTTCAAATCTTCTTCTAACAATAAGAACTGATAATAATCAGACGATAATGGAGCACGAACCCTATCAAAAGACAGGCCCATGGTATAGAGATCCGGGTCTTAGATCACTGTACCTTCTGCTCATCCTTCCTATCCTGACTCCATCCAGCTCGGGATACGATGGGTCGATGCTGAACGGCATGCAAACAATTCTATACTGGCAGAATTGTGAGTAACCTCCAAACTCGCCAAGATTTGACTGTCCACTGCTGACATTCCAACTAGATTTCAACTTCCCAACTGGAGCCACTCTCGGCTTGATGAGTGCATCTTTATCTATCGGGAGCTTGGGTGCTATTCCGTTCACTTCATCTCTTTGTGACCATTTTGGTCGGAAACCCTCGGTTTTTATCGGAGCATCCTCCATGTGTATCGGTGTCGCGCTCATGGCTGGGGCTGCTAACAGTGAGTAAATCTCTCGTTTGCATCTATCACATCTGGGTGACTATACCATCACATATGTATATGTGAATGTGTAAATTCCGTACAACACATTGCTTCGATGCTAGTATATAGGTTAACAATCCATAGTCGGCATGTTCATTGCTGGGCGCGCCCTGGTCGGATTCGGCCTCACCATCTCGGGCGTAGCCAGCGCCTTGCTCGTCACCGAACTTTGCTATCACAAGCAACGCGCCCCCATGACGGCTCTTTTCAACTCTACTTGGGATGTGGGATCCATTATCGCAGCGTGGATCACTTTTGGAACCTTCTCCATGACCTCCACTTGGTCTTGGCGGCTTCCGGCCTTGTTTCAGATCGCTCCATCTGCGCTGCAAGTCTGCTTGATCTGGCTGGTTCCGGAGTCACCACGATGGCTGATCTCTAAAGGTCGCACTGCAGATGCGCAACGTATTCTCGCCAAATACCACGCGAATGGTGATGAGAATGATCCATATATCAGGTCAGAAATGGCTGAGATCGACAAAGCGATCGAGCTGGAGCTGGAACAACAGCGTGTGTCGTGGAAGAGTCTTATCTGTGACGGTGAGTGTGCCTTTTTGGCATTAAATTACTATGTCCCCTACTTCCATACTTCTATACTTTAATACTTATAAAACCTAGTTGCCAATCGTCGACGTCTCATTATCCTCATTTCTTGCGGCGTCTTCTCACAATGGTCCGGCGGCGGAGTCGTGACATACTACCTGCACCAAACCCTAAATCAAGTAGGCATCAAGTCGGCTCGTGACCAGAACATCCTCAATGGTTGCAAAGCCATTTGGGCAGCTATGTGGGCCATCTTCGCCGCCATAAACGTGAATAGGTTTGGTCGTCGCACCCTCTTTCTTTTCTCGTCCGTCGGCATGCTCTGCACCTATGTCACCTGGACAATCCTGGCCGCCCGTAATGCTATCACGGGCCAACAGTCGCTAGGCTACGGCGTTGTAGCTACCATGTTCATGTGGTATTTCTTCTATTCACAGGCGTGGCTACCTCTTGCCATTGCATATCCCATCGAGTTACTTCCGGTACGTCTCCTATCAAAACTCCGTCAACATGAACTCCTTGCACAATATTGTGGCTCACAAAGATCCGAATATAGTTCAAGATTCGTGCAAAAGGATTGGTTTTCGGGTCATTCTGCACACAGTGCGCACTTATAGTCCAGCAGCAAGTAAATCCCATTGGACTTGCTGCGCTGCACTGGAAATTTTACAACGTCTACATTGTCGTTCTCGTTGTTGAGGTGAGAAGTCCTGCTAGCGTTTCATATCCCTATTTGAGGCAGAATATCCATTTCGCTGATATTATACAGGTTTTGGTTGTTTTCTTCTTTTTCGAAGAGTCCAAGGGCGTAACTCTTGAGGAGACGGCTGCCGGCTTCGACGGGACAAATGCTGATATTTTGCTCCAAGTCCGTGAGCAGACGGCTTGGAAGCAGCAGGACGTTGTCAATAGCAAGGACCTTCAGACCATAATCCATACTGAAACGATCTGAGGCTGGGTTTGTAGGCGCGGCAATATTACATTGCAAATTCCATTAAATTTCAACTACATTACAACCCCTATTATGATCACCCTTTCTATCCCGTCACATTTATTGCTATAATCAGGTTATAATGATAACTCAACAGACTTTGAATTGTAATATGTAATCCACGAGTCCACCGTCCCTTAAACTAGTGGCCTTGCCTGAATGCCCTCAATTTAAACATCGCCCAATAGATTTAGGGGTTGGGTACCCATTCCCATTAAGCAAAGTGGTGCAGAAAAACAGGACCAAATTCCCGACCCAATTCCAGGTTCCAACTAAGCATTTTTATTTTGCCTTACTACCCGGGTAAGACTTTAATAGCGTGTACAAGAGGTTCTACTGTATTAACGTGGGGCTAGTTTTAGGTTTAGCGTGGCTCGGGATTCGGGTAATACAACCCCATACCCCAGACGTGTATAAATACGGAGTTTAGTAGTTTAAGTGAAACAACGAACTTCGGATACGAGCACACACTCCCAGAGAAAAATGTCTTCGGGTTCATTTTGCCCAGCCACTGCCCAATGTGTTGCTTGACAATGGAATCCAGACGGGCGCCGTTGCAGCATATCACTCAGTCCAAGTCGACCAACCAACCAACCGACCAAAACGCAC
Source organism: Haplographium delicatum (assembly GCA_037952705.1). NCBI lineage: Eukaryota > Fungi > Ascomycota > Leotiomycetes > Helotiales > Hyaloscyphaceae > Haplographium > Haplographium delicatum. Next base: position 10,036 of record JAPZPC010000210.1, read on the forward strand.
AGTGTAGATAGATTAGTTTGCTTATATAATGAAGCAGACAAAATTAGATAATATATGATAAAAGCTTTGTTTATATCTTATAGCTGTGCATGGAAAATGTGATTTGCCTAAGGTTCATTGCTACCAAACCCCAAGTATTGAGAATATTGCTTCAAGTCAGATAATTTAAGGACAGAATAAAATGCTTCGTCGCCTCAACTAATAGACAAATACTTGTATCTCGTGAAAGTCCCCGGTATCGCCGAACAGCAGTGTCTCTCGAGATCTGCCGTGAGAAACTATGGCGCCCGAGCCTCCATATAGCTTTACGAGTCACAGCCCGGTGAAGGAAACCTCAACCAAGCTCCAGCCACCGTCCTGTTGAATAAGTCATAATCCATTGCTAAGGTAAACACCACCTCTGCGCTCTCTTTCACACTCTCATGCATATCAAATATAAAGCCATATGTATCTAAGCCGCCCTTACCAACCCCCACCGGACATGCCATAGCATTAAAAACGTCGTCTTGTCCCAGCCGTATATCACCTACTTTACCAATAGCGGGGCCGATGTACCGGGTTCTCGACCAAGGTGAACACATCGCGGTCCTCCAGGTTGGCTTACGGAAATATTCTTGGGATGGTCGAAAGATTCTTGCGGACACCATGCACAACACCGCAGAATTCACCTTAGTCAAATATCGTCACAATAATAGCTATATTCTCGCCATGTCACACCATCCTCTCGACTCGCTTTCACAACCTCTTCATAATCAACTTGCTCAATGCCAGGTTAATGTACGAGCAGAAGAAATTGAAATTCTAAGATGCTTTAACACCAGTTCTCTCGGTCACAAAACCACATTCCCGGATGAAGCTCTCTGGCCCGATCTGAGTTGTGAAAACAAGTTCGAAAGTTGAGATGTAACAATTCTGGCGTTATCCTCGCGTGGATAAATCGGACAACCCACCAAAAGTGAATCGCCAGTGGGTTAACTCCGAGACACTCCCATTCTGCGCGAGGTCTTGCCTCTCCAGTCGAAGCGTCCACAGTTCTCATGCTGATCTCTACGAGATTCGGAAGCATGCTACAGAGAGCTGAAAAATAATGCAAAAGTACTCTCTCGTAGTAAACTATCACACCGCTTTCTGTGCCATGAGGTAATCTGTATGGCCGAGCGACAGCTTCTCCAAAGCTGGGAGTCCATCGGTGGTTGATTTATAAAGTTGGAGACCCAGAACGTCCAGAAAATTAGGTGATACACTAACTCGAAGTATTTTCAGCTGGATTATTGGTAAGACCATGTTCAATGCCTCTCTTAACTGTTTGGGTTTTATATTCGGAGAAACGCCCTTCCCACATTCGTCAAGTCTCGAAAAACGTCCGCTACAAGCTAATGCCAGTTCAGCCGAGTTTCTCAACTGGCAGCTGCTATAAACTACAGACACAAGGTCTGGGAATATTGTTCCATTGGCAATGTCCGGAAATTTGATGTTCAAAAGACTCAGCTCGGGTTGCCCAGTCCTTCTAAAAAAGGGAGTTGGGGAGCGCCTTCCATAGTCAGTTTCGCCATCTAGATGAAGATCGCCTCCAGGCCTATCATTCAGACAACTCATCTATAAGCGACCCTATTGATACATGATTTCATGTATCGGTCAGGCATGAATGTAGTTAAATTTAACCAAAGCTTTTTGAGCTCATGGTTTGGCGTTTAGGTAAACCCTTGGTTAATTCACCCTCCAAAACGAATGCGAATCTCAGAAATGGACTGTAATTCTCCGTAAGTTATTCTGGCCCGGTTGACCTCATAGCCTGAAGATCTAGTGTCAAAGAGAAATGTTATAGCGCGGCCCAAGGATCCACTGTAAGTTACAGCGATCAACGGCAGATCATCAAGCGTAACAAATCTAGTCTAATTTCAGTTATACCTCTGGGTTTCGACTGAGAATTGATCGAGCATTCATTTTCCCGCTTCTACATTTATTGCTAACATATCTAAGCATGGAGGTAGAGCTAGAAAAGTGTGCAAAAAGCGTGACGACGTAGTATTGAGGGGGTTATTTCTCAACGAGCCTGGTTTTCGAGGCAAGAAAACACTAAAATAGCTAGGGCGTGAACTTGCAATAAGCATCTTCGGGAACTTCTCGCAGTTTAGAAATCAATCGTCCTCTCATATCTTTTTCCGACTGTACGTGATGAGATCTGGCGATTCGCGTGTATTCCCTGAACCTAGTGCAGCAACCAGGTATTAAGGTACCTAGTACAATCTGTTTCAGTATTTAATATCACGTGCGAAACGCGATGGTCTGAGCGCCACCTATGCACAATGTCTTGAATTTCAGTTCCATCCAACTCAGGGAATCAGATAAAGGCCTCTAAACAGCAACTACGTTTTCTTGCTTGAGATATGGCTCAGAGCACCTTATATAAGACTTTGGATTCCGCAGCACGGCATATTCGCTTGTTAAACCTCCTTCCAGGCAATCTTGAGGATGATATTGTCTGCAGTTTTGTTCAGGGTCAAGTTGACCAGCTAGACTCTTATGACGCACTTTCATACGTATGGGGGAACCAGGACGACAGGGTATCGATATCTGTGGACACATGTCAGCACCTTCTATCAAGAGACTTAGCTTCAGCTTTACGTCGGGTGCGACTTGAAAATTCTTCCCGTTTGCTGTGGATTGATCAGATTTGCATCAATCAAAATAATTTTGCTGAGCGCAGTGCACAGGTTTCCCTCATGAGAGACATCTATAGCTCAGCAAGACAAGTCGTTGTATGGTTTGGCGAAGGCACATCTACAAGCGATATGGCAATCTCTTTCATGAACGAGAACAGCCAACGTATGAATGGGCCTAGCGAAGATTCATTACACGAATCGGACGAAGTTTTCGCATTTTTCCAGCAAACTAATCACAAGGCTGGGTTGATGGCTGTGGCCAAGGGCATTGTTCTACAGCCATGGTGGCAACGTGTTTGGATTATACAAGAAGTGGCATTTGCGCGAGACCCAATATTGGTTTGTGGATCGATGAGCATATCATGGGAAACAGCCACTGGTTTTATCGATTCTTTCTGGAAATACAATCCAGGCCTTATTGGGCAGGTAGAGAGGGAGCTCGATCAAGAGGCGCCAAAGGCTTTTATCTGGCAGCGACTGCAACATGTCCGTAAGTGCTTCAATGAGGGCCGCGCAAATTTTACTGCGTGGATTCTGGTAATGTTTTTCCGTTACTGTGAGTCAACGTTTCCAGAGGACCGGATCTATGCGTTGCTTGGACTCTGTTCAGATATGGACAATGCAGCTTTTTTTGTGGATTATTCAAGGCATCACCACACTACTTTCAAATTATTCACAAGGTCCATGATCGAAGCAGAATGCAGCCTCAGGTGGTTATGCCATGCGGGTGGGCCGCAATTCGCTGAAACGCTCCCATCTTGGTGCCCTGATTTTGGAATTGCTGCCGGCATTAAACCTGATCTTCTATTGACGCCTGATAATATGTATAATGCTGCCGGCACTGACCTCTTTTGCGCAAGTTTTTCTCCTGATGCTTACGTTATGTCTTGTATGGGTATGCCTGTAGATTCCGTGAGCCAGCTTCGTCATGGATGGCGCGCAATCTTGGAGGAGTGCCATCGACAAAACCCGGAAGTATCTGTAGGTGATCAAGCGGACCTGACAGGCCCGTATCAACGCTATGGCGAGACTCTTGTGTTGGAATTGCAGAAAACCATGACTGCCGATCGTTTACCATATATCAACGGGGAAATTTCTCGACTTCCGCCCGGTGAGAGCTTTCACACACTTCAAAACATACTTAGTAATCAATTTGATAAACCTCGCGAGCTATTGGAGCCATGGCAGAAGGCAATGAACACATTTGTGACCTCAACAGTAATGAACCGGTCTTTTTTCGTCTCCAAAACAGGCTGGATGGGACTAGTGCCAGAATGGACCAAGATAGGTGACCTAGTGTGCATTCTTATCGGGTGCAAAGTCCCCGTCGTCCTTCGCAAGCAAGAAGACCATTATCTCTTTGTCGGTGAATGGTATATTACCCCAAGACTTATTCTAAGGTGACTACTAATCTCATATAGCTATGTCGCAAAACTTATGGATGGCCAAGTGCGTGAAGTACTGGAGATCGAGAATTTGCAATTTGAGGATTTCAAAATACATTGAGGATGGATCTAGAGACTAGCAAAAATAAACTCTCAAGTGACCCAACGATTTTATTTCCTCCAGTCAGACGAAATTTGCGAGCAATATCTCGGAGTTTTACGACAGTAATATCTCATCCTTTTTACCTTTTCACACCCAAGCTCAGATAGCATGCTCGCTGCCTCTATCATTTATAGGTTCAATGTTAAGATGTTTGATGGTCAACAAATAATATTTTCTTCGAGCAAGCTGAGGATCTGCTGATTGCCGCAATACTAATCACTCAGCCCGTGGGTTTCTGGACCACCAGCTTTGAGAGGCTTATTTGCTGCCGCCCCTGTCGCATTTCTATAATTTATGAAGTCAAAATCCTCTAAGTAATCTGTTTAATTGCAGGTGAAAGTTGAATCATTTGGTGAAGATTGAGAGTTTGAGGTAATATCGAGCTGTATAGCCTGACAGAGAAGCTCAAACAATTGACACGAATGTGTAATCAACTCCGAGGAAGCTGCTTTAGGCCGCAATGAGCCTGCGAGGCGATCTAAGAGGACTAATTCTGCGATAATAGTAGTGGGTAGTTGTGTTAGTTACGTGACCCAGACGATAGTGTATCTAGCAGGTAGATTATAGGTTTTGGGGCTTAAAATCTGTTCCGATAATATCAATTCTTTAAAAAGTTGCCTTGTAAAATAGGAAGTTTTAGAAACTCATGAAAATTTGAATTCGTAATAAATCAATAGTTGCTGTTTGTAACAGTTACCACATCGAGAGTATCCAGTAGCCCCAAAATTCCCCATATAAGCTGAGCCATAGCTATCATCTCTCTCGCATTGGTAAAAGGTGTAGCAGCTATTCCATTATTTGTATGGGTTGCTGTACTAGTGGGGTTGCGTGTGGTGGGTGGGTCTGCTGGTAGGACTGCTGCTGATGGGAGCGCCTGCCACTCTGAATATTCCGCTCTTTACATACCAGAATGATTTCTCGGACGGCAGCACACGGACATCTGGCTGTTGTATGTAAATGCTCATGTACTAAGCAAACACCCCTAAAAGTATCTCATAGCCAATGGTCGAGGATACATTCTATACTATTCTCCCTCCATATAAGTCAGCAGTGGAGGTTAACAATACATGTCGCATCGTCATCCTTCGCCTCCATATGCTAGAAAATATAAGGAAAACCATCAATTACCATGGCCAACCATCGCTTAAGAAAAATAATAACCTATGAGCAGCTAAAAATTGAATCTGGAAGGGGACAAGATTAACAAACCATAACTTCCAATATTCGGCACACTTCGGTGGCATCCATTGAGTTTAATATTGCGAATTGTATACGATAACCTCACACTGGGTAAGGCGAAGAACTCCACTACTACTCGTATCTTGGGAACTAGAGGTAGAAGGGGTTGAAATTAACAACGTGAGAGGTATCATCAATCATCGATGGGGATTGTGTCATCGTCGCTGCTATTACTATGATACTTGAGAGGGTCGGAACCAGGGTGAGATATCTTCGAACAGTAAAGAGTACAGAATACATAGTGAGTGACCTTATTCCGCTGTAAATATTACCAGTAGAGATTTTAACATCAGTATTTTGCATGAGTTTATTGATAATGGTTTCTATTTACTTGGTTCGATTGCTAATAATTTGGGTGAGGTTAGTTGGTGGTCGGCGCAATGAGATCCGCGTCTTGCTATACCTTGTACCTTCTTTAATTAGAATATTCTATATTTCTAATTATGTGACATGGCCAAAACCACAAAATAATGTCCCCAACAGCTTAATCGGGATAAAAACGAGAACAAGATATATAGCACAATTGATGTTTATCGAATAAGGGACGGCAAGCTACTGACTTCGAACGCCAGCCGCTACCATGTATATTCGCCCGCTACATATGGTTCAGTTATTATTGGCCTAAAAGGCCCGACAATACAGTTGAGCCAGAATCTCGGCAAGAATGAAATGAAGCGATGGTTTATTGAGTCAAGAAATATAAAAAACTGAAATTGAGGAAGAGCTCGAATACGGTGGTGTGCAATTGCGGCCTGTACAAGCAACCCACAAGCTATTGTCATCTTATCCAAAAGTCCTCATATTCTTCTTCTCCAGCTGCTCGAACGGCCTCGCCACACATAGCCCGAGGAACATATGCTTCTCCGAGTATAATGTACTGATCCTGTTCTTGTCGAAGTAGAACAGGAACAGTGCATCCTCGAAGCACACAAATCTTGTCTCCAGGCACAGCACATTCTGGACCTAATCCTGTTTCTCCATCAATTTGTCCTTGAATGTGCTGGACTATAGGGTCCGTACTATGTTTAATCGTCGCTGGTATGAAATAGAACATACGCCGGCGGAAGTGGATGGACATGAGGTTGTCAACCATCTGAGAATTATATTCCGTCTGGGTAGTTTCCAAGTTCCCACTACCACCAGCACACAGCCAGCTCGCCAGTTCCGAAAGTGTTGGTGACGTTGGTCCCAGCCAGAACGCGGTGATAAATCCAAGCGTACTCGGAAACTCTGGTAATAAGTTGAACGACTGCCATGTCAATCTGAAATGTTCCATCAAAGTCTTGAAGTCTAGATCCGCCAAGGTCTTATCTAAGTTGAAGAGGTCATTGCTAACGCTTCGAGGAGGGGAAGAGAATGATGGTGATGTGGCTTCAATGGTCGCGATCAACTTTCCTCTGACATGAAGCACCGTACCATCTTCAGAAAATTTAAGAACGCTTGAAAAAGATCCTCCAGCGCACCAGTCCCCTGGATTTTTATCCAATATGGTACTAAGAGTACCTTGAGCCATGTCAGGTACACTCGCAGGTTCCATTAATGACCAAACCCACGACGGTATTTCGTACTTGGGATCATAACCCATTCGGGGGCCAAATATCATGTTCAATCCTTCTTCTTGTAGTAAGAGGCGCATCATGGGAGTGATAACTTCTGGTAGTGTTTTTGAGTAGTCCACCGAGATTTGCTTTTGAATGGATGAATGGAAACAGCCATAATAGCCAAAAACTTTGTCTCTTCGATCCGTAGATCGCTTCAGCTGTGCCGTTCGCCACTCTCGTAGGCTCAGGTGTTTACCATGCCTTGCAGCTCCACAAGCTGGTATGACTTCAGAAATCATCAAATTAGCTGATTGCGCCAAAGCTACCAATGAGTAGGCCTCTGGAACCACAGATTTCTGCGGTAAAGCCTCCGAGTCCTCGGGCGACTCTGCGAGGACAGCGCATATTTCTCGCATACAAGCAAAGAACTCGTCGTAGGCAAGAGTGTTTTGACCATACATTAGAAGCACTTTATCAGAGAAGAGGATCTCCTGAACAATCCAAATTCTCTTCCAGTATTCTAGCTTAAAGACGCGCTTCATCATACTGACAGTCCCGATTTTGAAACTGGTGTCTTCTGTGGTAAATTGATTTCGCCATATGCGCCGATATGTCTCTGGAAATTCAGAATAAAACTTTAAGATCTCGAAGGTGCGAAACACCAGGTCATCCGTTGCCTCACCCAACCAGACTAGCGTTGATGTTGCGCGTGCATATATGGTAGACATCTTCTTGACTTGTTCATTACGCTCTTCTAGGTCAGTCTGATTTATTGCCAGAGCATCGATCCAAATGATGCGAAAGCGATCCGAGAAGCGGAGATGCAAAAGAGCGCAATACAAGTTTGGAGTGACATGCCAGACGACGTCGTCCAGAATTATGGTTTTAGGATCATCTTGACTGCCCCCTATGTTTTAATTAACCCCTATATATGATGGTGTTAAAGCTACATGTACTTACACACATACGATAAAGCTTCATAGTCGGGTAGGTCTCCTTTTTGAACGCTGAAGGTCGAGCATTGAACTGCACTTGGCTCACCTCCAGGGTGAATCTTGATCAGACGAATCTCGTTGCTCGCAAGCCGTTTTCTGTAAACCTTTGTTGCAGCATCTGAATTCAGTTCTTCGAGTGTCGCTATGGTCTTTTGTGCTGATACTGGCTGTTTTTGAGTTACAATGGAAGCCGGCAGAATAGAATTCAGCTCTCGCTGCATGATACTGGTGATGTTTGTTGAGAGAGGCCCCCACTTCTTAATTGATTTCCTTTTCTGGTGAACTAGAGGACGATATCTTCAAGGTTTTGGCTTGTGATGACCTCCCAATCCCGTAGTACCGTAATAATAATGGAGATGATTTTTATGGACTAATATAATTTTACGGCTGTAGAAGGCTGTAGTCCTATCGTACGATATGATATAGAAGAAGTTCATGCCTAAGGCATAAACTTGGTCTAGATAAGCGCTTGCAATCTCGCTCTGGATCTTACATGTGAGTTCATCCTTAGGCAGAGATTTATAGTGCAATACCCCGAAGCCGGAGAAGTAAGAGAGGTCTCTAGCAAGCGAAAATCCTACAGTAGCAGACCGAAATAGACCCCTGTAAGTGCAACAAACCATTTTAATTAACATAGAACAATTTCTTTGGTCTTTCTAGTTGGCTAATGTAACGTCAATCAATTCCTAACAGCGCCAATTCCGGACAGCATGGCTCGTACGCACCATTTCACGTGCTATTGCGATGTCACGAGGTTCTCGGATGACTTACCCCCCTGGCAGGTCCGAGTCGTTTCGGAGCCAAAGCGGAAATGAAACGGAAACCAGTTACCCTATGTATCTATATGGTTTCTGCTGCTCACTGATTCTTGTTCTGTATCTTTCTATTATCCTTTGTAGTAGGCCTAGAAGCTAGTTATATTCAGACTTGAATACGCACTCCCATATGCCCCTATTCCAGCACGTGACTACTTGCGCCGTTCATAGCTAGCCTATCAGCTTAAGTGACGGTGACACCAGAATAGGTGGCAGAGAGACTAATATTAAGATTTATAGATCTATTGTTTCAAACGTCTTTATTATATAGTATATAAGAGGACGCTATAATTGAGGTGATTGTGAGTTTGTTTCGTTAGTAGTGTAGGGATTGAGGTTCAGGTGAGGGATGGCGGGGTGCTGAGGCATCCTGGTTTTGCGAGTCAGCCAATGGGAGAGAATATTAAGAAACCGAGGGAAGGATTTGAGGTGGTAATTAGGAAGAAGAAGGAATTTGAGGGTGTAGAGTTTGGATTTGTTTTAATCATGGCATTGATGCGAAGGTTGTTTCTAGCCTTTAACGTGGTCTTGTATGGGACGCCTTAGATTGCAGTATCATCGATATAGTATCTTACTTGACTTATAATGGATCTTGTAGGACTGAGGATAGTACTTAATTCATTCGGGATACAAATCAGCAAGCCCCTCGTACAACCCCGGTGCCCTATAAAATCTCGCACCAAACTTCTCCCTCAAAATCCAACACCTCTCCTCCATCGTCTCCGCCATCCTTAACCTCCCAATATTACCCGGTCTCTCATCTTGTTCACACTGCAATACAAGCACCCTCCCTCCTTATGCTACCCAAGCCATACATTCCTCAACTCCTCATCCGTTGGCTGCGTCTCATCCCAATCCTTCCAAGGCACATCCAGAATCCTCTTCTCACTACTCTACCATTTCCCGCCTACTTTCCTGAGTTCGGCGCAAAAGGTATCCTTTTTCTCTTGGTCGGAAAATCGGATTGAATGTGGGTTTAATGGATCGAAGTTGTTTGAGCTCGACGAGGTCGGCGTTGAAACGAGTTATTATTCCGCCGTTGGAAGGGTAGACATAGATGCGACAGCCAAATTCATCAAAAATGGTTCTTCAAGTACTATCGAGCGGACAAGGGTGTGGTGCTATCTTTTCTCGATTGCGAGATGTCATTGTTCGGTTGACGTTATCGGCCAAGAACTCGGCTCTGGGATGTTAGCCTCATACAAAAACTAGAGTGGTGATGGAGACAGAGAATTCGGATTCCTCAAGTGCCGATGCAGAAGTGAGTAAGGTAGAGGATTGCTGCTTCTAAATAAGCCTTCTCTGTTCTAGATGTTACTATGCCTTTCGTGCCCACTTGCAGCTCCACGGGTTATCGATCCTAAAGCGGCCCTCCTAGTTTCAACTCTCTGCCTCTCTTACCAATGAGTGGTATCAGGCCCCGCGCCGATGTGCATGTATTTTTGCTGACTACACGCAAATTGGAATACCACTGATAGAGTACGCTTGAAATGGCGAAGCCTTGCACAGCAGAAATAAGGCAATATTATGCACAAACTCCCCTACTTGGGTGTTCAAGCGAGTAAACAAGGATACGTCTTGCCATTTAAATAGCTGAGAATCCCCTCTAAAATCTCTCTACAAAGTACTTTAATTTTTATATCTTTATCTTATTATTTGAAAGAAAATAAATTAACTCTAGCTCTTAGAATTAAAAATTCTAACTCATTATTCTAATCTGACTTAAATAAAATATATTGTTGGAATTTTGTAAGTTATTCCTAAGCGAAGTAAAAGTTGCAACTTTAAATTTGTATGTCGTTGACTTATATGCTGTATGGGAGTTATTCATGCCTTAGAAAGTATCACCATTTCAAGCATACCCGACTGATGCAGTACCACGCCATATGCAACAAAGCTGACTTGTCTAACCCTAACCCTGATTTTCATCAAAATTATTAGGATTTGATCTGAAAGATCTAACTGATCAGTGTGGGTTCACCTCTACATGTGGTATACCACTTATGAGTGGGGTACGGGTATGTAGAATGGTGGTTGATTAGTTAAAAGGAAGGAAGGATAGAAACCGATAAGGTTTATCCCCTTCTTCGTCTAATCGGGACTAGCGTGATAGTCACGTGCCACATGCATATGATGATACTTGTTGCAACTTATAGTTGGAGTTTGACGACTTGATTCTTGAAGTTTCAGGAGGCGTAAGGCCTTATATATATTCAGTATATAAATTATAAGTGTACAGCGTACACCTGATTCCAACACCATCAAAGCTGCGTAAACCGCACTTGCTGAGCATCAATTACAAAAGAACGCAATCCCCAACTACATTTCTCATGGCATCAGAGATGGAAGCAGGTAATGGTAAGGCACTGTGGGTCGATAATCTTGAATATTACTGTATAGACTCCACTGGAGAGATCAATCACGATTGGGACTTTACTATCGTCTGTAACTCGAAGCACTTTGTCGTCACAGTATCCCCTGGTCCTCTTCCAGAAGACCCAACAATCTCTCTTCTTACCCGGTACAGTAAGGCATTTGTCGAATATGACGATGAGAAAATTCAAGAGGCCCAAGACGAAATCTTGGACCTGGTCTTCGATGCTGGATGGCAGAAATTCAGAGCAATAGCACCACCTATCCTAAAAGGAGACTCATCTCCTAGGATATCCACGAAAAATCTCCATTCTGACCTCAATCCAGAAACATTCTATTTCTGTCTTGTTGTGACCGACGGACATACAGAGATAGTGCAAACGCCTCACCTACCACAGTTTAATTCCTTCTATCTAAATCTGAAGGATAACAAGCTAGACTTGCCCCGCTACTCTTCTCGAGATATTACAGTAACAAGCAAGCTGATGGGCTCGGGATATATTGCGAAAGTATTAATAATCGGACTTGACATATGCTGTAAGATTAGCACGACCCAATCCTCTAAAGCATACAGCGTGAATACGATTGCTTGCGACAGATTACGATATCGAAAAGTGCAGCCTCTATTCCAGCGGCGAAGCTACTTGGGTTGGTTGTTGATGATGATGGGGTCGTTCTTGGGATTTTAGAGGAATTCATTGCGAACAAAGGAAGGTTGAGTGATGTGGTCAAGAATGAGGCTGGGATTTCTGAGGAGAGAAGAGCAAAGTGGATGAAGCAGATTCGAAAGGCTGTTGCGCTCTTGCATGAAATTGACGTGGTGTGGGGGGATGGAAAGGCGGAGAATGTTCTTGTTGGGAGTGAGAGTGATGATTGTTTTTTGGTTGATTTTGGAGGCAGCTATACGGATGGGTGGGTGGACAGGACCTTGATGGAAACTCGTGCTGGAGATGATCAGGCTGTGGAGAAGATTGCTAAGTTCTTGGATGATGCAGTCCGGCATTGAAGTAACTTTGTCATGTGGTGGAGGGACTTGTCCGACCGTCTTGAATCTGCCATCACACTTATTGCTCATGCGTTTTGCTAGTGTCTAGGGACAGGACTATGGCTAGGTGACTGTGAAGTTATTCGAGTTCGGGATAACGAGCATAGCGTGCTAAAAACTATAATCCCTGCCGTCGTTTCTCTTACCACAGTGACCAAACTTGACTAGAATTCTCTCTCCAAGTAGATCTCAAATCATTTAAAGACACTCTTTTATGTTGATAATACATCTAAGTATAAACGTTAAAAATTGCCAACTTTACTCTGATGATATGAATAGATCTAGATTTATGAGAATTGGAGGAAAGGGCGATGAGGAAAAGTCTATATCTTCCCTGGGCTGTGTCCTCTTCGCTCTCTTTTCCCGTTATATGGCTTGGGGGCGGGGGCGGATCTTGTTTAGAGCTAAGCAGTGCTCTGCCTCTGTCAAAATTAAAAGTAAAAGTTTCGGACTTTAATTCGTTTTAAAGTAGTCGGTTCACCGGTTCCCGATTATAGTTTAATCTACCACGGCGAACAATCTCAGTCATAGATGATCCTTTCAGGAGATCTTTCCAATACATGTGGTAATCGTCGGATGTGGACTTGCGGCACAACGTATGTATGTCGAAATGATGGTGTTAAAGGAATGCTTTGACCCTCTTAGCCTGTTGAAGTGCACCCAATATTCTTGGAAGACACACACCATCATATTGAGCATGAGAAATACGCATGATGATACGGTGAAGATGGGTTACTTTTTTCTTAACAACTATAAATGAAGATATGATTCTCCCAGCTGCGGCCCATTTCACGATCTTTTTGCTGGAGTGAGTGCAGCTGTGAAAGTTGCTAAGTCTTCAGCCTCATGAACACAGATGGTGGGCTGAAGTTTTCGGAGCTCAACTTGATAGAAGCGGCCGCCGTAAGGCACAACACCGTTCAAAGGATATCAAAGGATTCTAAGAGTCATGAAATGGTGGTCTTAAGACGTTTCAAGTCCAATGACCGCTTGCTATCAAGATAAAAATAGTTCAACATCCATTTGGATTCCATAAGCCTACCGGTCACAGCAAGGACTTGAAAATCGGTCACTGGAAAGATATCGACGATACCCCCACGGAATAATCGAACTCTAGGGCAGATATTTACTTGCAGGAAAGTACCAACGTTGGCAGCTTCGAGGAGAGAATATCGTTGATACAGTGCGATTTGTATTTCCTGAGATCTAGCTTCACGGGACTTTGTGTAATCTTTGGATTCACGTTTATCTTCTGGAATTCGGCTTTTTTCAGCCATTCGAATGGCCGCTTCTATATCAGCAAAGGCTGGATGTCGGCAGATGTTAGCCACAGTTAAGGCAAGATCTTCGTCTCGAGCTATGCCGACCATCTGCATCGCGATAATGCCTTCACCACCGAGCTGGAAGAAGCTATAATCCTTTTTGATGGGATCTTTGGATATCTGTGACAGCTCGCTCTATGCTGACAAGAGTTTTTTCTCGATATGTGGAAGAGACGTGACATCATCTGTGGTGCTATCGTGCTCGCTGACTTCGTTCTTTGAAATTGTGGACGGGCTGACATATTAATCATTTGCGAATGGTCTGTCATTGGCTGGATTGGATGTTGAATTGTAATTTGCATCGCAATGTTTATCTTCTGTTGGTCGTAGCTGATGAGCGCTGCTAATTTAAAGAGTTGGTCGATCACCTCGCGAACACATGCATTGACGACTGCGCGTAGCTGGGCTTCCGACGCATAAAACTGCGGATTCTCTGAGCGTGACTCCCCGTTACAAGGTTCTGAAATTATTGCTTGCTTCTGTTAATCGGAAAAGTCTAGCTCTTCGACCAACTGATGTGGCTTGTTGATGAAATTATCTATTACTCTCGCCAGCATATCGGACAATCCCTGGATCTCTCCTTCAGTTATGATACGGGCCAATTCCCGGCGGAGTGTCCTCTGATTCTGAAGTGATATTCTGCGACATCTCGCTCGGCTTTATATTCCCGCTAATATAAATAAACATGGTTGCTTTGATTAATTAAACTAGAATTTTTAGTAGTATATAAAGAGAAAAGGAAAATTTTATAGATATTTGTTGGGATCATCACATGTATGGGGCACGTGACTATCATGCTAGTCCCGATTAGACGAGGAAGGGGATAACCCTTAGAGGTTCTATCCTTCCTTCCTTCTAGCCAATCAACCACCATTCTACATATCAGTACCCCACTCACAAGTGGTGTACCACGTGTAGAGGTGAAACCCACAACACTGTTTGCGGATATATAAATAGGTTAAACACTTCTCAGGAGGTATGGACCTTTGTGGTTAGCATTAATAAAAAGTCTAGGAAACGGTATCAATTACATAGAGTTTAATAACGAAAAGAAAATTAGTTTAGGTTAAGTAATTATAGTAATTATATTATTTGTTTAAATCATTTTAATTAGTTTCTCTAATCAAAAGCTTCGACTTCTAGAATTGAATTCGAATTCAAACTAGAAAATACTTTCAACAAGACGAGTTTGGATAAAAAGAGAAAATAAAGCTGTAATGAAAAGACGTAAAGATAGATCTGTACGTTTGCTTGGGTGATATCACGAGCAAATAAGAGTCTTTATAAGGATCTGGTATGAAGCATAGTCGAATCCAAGAAGCAACATCTCGCGGAACGGATCTCTTATTATTTATCATATTCCAAATCTGAGAAATTCCTATATCAAACAAAACTCGGCAGAGTCTGGTAAGAAGTTATTACAGCGTCCAGTCTATTCAAGTAGTTCAGTTCATAATCCACAGCAAGGTCGTCCTGGACCCATATCTGCTGGAGAATATTCCGCAATCCATGCAAGCTCTTCAAACTCGAGGTTTTCATTGCTCTTTCAATATGCTCCAGAATTCTCATTCTCTGCTCATCTGTCCTAGCCTCGCATCCGACAATTAGCAGTGGAAAGGCTGGATTGAAGGTCTCTAGGTCGTCGAGAAGTACATAGGCCCTCTCAACCATCGTGTCAATTTGCGGGGTGGTTCCTGAAAAGTTCCGCGATGCTCTCTTGAGGTAAATTAGAGCAGCTAGTCTGAAGAGCTCTATCGTAGCCACCCATGCCGTGTTCAAGTCGAATGCAGTATCGGATATACCCTCTAGTGCCGACGGGACAATATTAGTTATCCTGCTCTCGAGGCAACGCAAGGAATTTTCGTATTCGTCACTGTGGTACAGTGAGTCCGTTGGTTTTCGAATCATCTCGAACGTGATATAGAGATGTCGAAGAATTTCATGTGAGCAGTACGAGACGCCTTTGACCTGTTTCATATCAGATAAAAAACTGTGCAGATATCGATTTTTATATTCATCGGTCTAACCTTTTGTAACAGGCAAGTAACCTCTTCCACAGGTGCGAAATTTCTGATTCCTTTAATAGGCTCTACATTTATATGCCAGTGTCTGAGACTAAACCGGCTCATGACCATATGATACTCTACCCAGTCTAGAAGTCTGGAAAATTCGCCATGAAAGTTTTGGCTGTCAACGCCTGCGTTGTCGATTAAACATTTAGCTTCCCTCAAATGGCCTAGAATGCAAAATCTGGTTTAGCAATGTCTTTGAAGAATCAGGCCACCCATTTCAAGCAAGTAAAAATGAATAGACTACATGTCACTTACAGAACCACAAGGTTAAGGCATTTGACATTTCAAACATCTTGAGTGCTGGTCAGTGCTTATTTAGAAGATGCAAATCCAAGCTCGAACATACCTCAAGGTGGCACAGTATCATACTAGCGGCAATATGTTGAACCAGCGTAGGACTTTCGATACAGTGATTGCAAGATGTGATCAGTGTGCGGAGAGCGTGTGCTTTGAACCGAAAAACATCTGCTTGCAGACCATGCCGGTGGAATGACGAGAGCGCCAACGCCGATTGTAACACAGCCACAGAGGACGGTGAACTATCTGAAAGAGCCAATCGCACCAAAAGACTCAAAAATTCGTTCTTGTCAGGTTCGAAAATGGCCAGTGTGGAAGACGCCGTACATATAACTGCAAGTGTTAACTTGGTAAAATTCTACTAGTATCAGGCTTACAGTGATCAAGAAGTTCTCTTTCCTCATAACATAGGTTGATTGGGAGCCATGATAGCGCCATAGGCGGATCGAGTCTTCGGAAGACAAATCCTTCATGACTGCCAAGTCCTATCACTAGAGCATTAGTTGGGTGATATGCAAATTCTGTGAGCGAGTAAACCTTGATTCATCCGCAGGTAATTGTGGAGCTGAATATCCCATGATGTAGCATTCACAAAGCTCGCCTGGGAGAAGCCTTTCGCAGTCTCGAATACATTTCGAACAGAATGCGTCAAGCTCCGTTTCGTGCTGGTAGTCTTTGGCCACGATAGCCGCAACCCATACTGACATGGCCTCTTAGACTTGGCGCACCTTGAACAACGTGGGCGTACGCGGTTGCAAACTGCTCTGGAGTCTGTAGTGCTTGAGTAATTGGCCCCTAGATGCATTCACTTAGACAGGGACAGTACCTCTGCAAGCCCAGCACTCATTCGCATGCATTACGGCCCAAATCGAATACTCTCTGATTTCTTGACTGTTTAAGTTGAGAATTGTTAAGCATTAACAAAAAAGTTGCCATTTTTCTCTTTTGGCTCCTTCAGATGAGAGATGACAAATGCGCTGCACGGTGGAGAGAGATAATGCATTATAGCGCGATTTCTTATTATTAATTCTCGCTTATCTTCCGCTTTTAGAAAAACGGCAACTTTTCTGTGTCTTGGCAATTTAAAGTGGACCCTCGGTTTAGAGAATCTATACACGGGCCATGACGAGGCTTGTAAAATAAGCTGATTTGATATCATGACGAAAAAAAGCGGATTTGAGATTAAAAAGCAAGCAAACGATGCTCTAAGGATGGATCAAAATCAATATAAATACCCGTACTATTGCTGCTCTTCTTGGTTCATCAATCCTTAGAACAACGTCTCAGCATCATCCTACGATCAATCTCAGTTTTCATAAATTTGAAGTTTCTAATTTATATCCATAAAATTTCCATACCAATGTCTTCCTATGTGATTACTGGAGTCTCTCGGGGCATTGGCGTACGCTCTCATCCTGCTTCATGTGCAAGACTCGTAACTAATAAAACCTCCATCTAGCTCGAATTCGTACGCCAGCTCTCTGAAAACCCAGCCAATACCGTCTTCGGCCTCGTCCGCGATAAAGGAGCCACCGAGTCCAAGGTTACCGCTGAAATAGGCCGGGAAAATATTCACATCATTCAGGCCGACACCATGGACTATGTGGCATTGGAGGTAAGTTAATGAATGGCCAATAAAACTGAGGTCGAAACTGAATCAAAGACTTCCTAGAAAGCAGCTCAGTATGTTTCTGAGAAAACGGGTGGCACCCTTGATTATATCATAGCCAATGCCGCGCTTCAAGCTAAAACTGCTTTGGTTGGCTTCGATACTCTGTAAGTTTCAGGCGGAGTAATATCCCTAGTATAGTTGATTCGGGATTGATTCTTCCACAGGAGCAGCGATCCAGGCGCCCTTGAACAAGATTTAATTGACCACTTCCGAATCAACGCCGTTGGTCCCGTCCATTTATTCAATATTTTCATGCCCCTGATTTTAAGAGGTCAGGCAAAGAAAGTCATTGCCATCTCCACTGGCATGTCGGACCCCGAGATGACACTTAAGGCCGACATATTCCAAGCCACATCGTATGCAATGAGCAAGGCAGCTCTTAATATGGCCGTGGCCAAGTTCAGCGCTATATACCGTGAGAAAGGGGTCCTCTGCATGGCTATATGCCCTGGTGCTGTAGACACGGGCAGTCTTAAGATTGGTGCGTAGTCGCCTTGACAACTAAAAAGGTATTCTCTTTGCTGACGTTTTGAGAGACACCGAGGAGGAGGGACAGAGGGCTATGGCTATGTTTGAGAAGTTTAAGATTTATTCACCCACCTTTCGAGGACCTCAGCCGACAGAAGACAGTGTCAAATCGATCTTGGCTCTCGTGGATAAGGCTGCTGTTGACAGTGATTATGCAGGCGCCTTTGTCTCTCATACGGGAGGAAAGCCGTACCTTTGATACTGTGTACCAGGAAGTGTTAAGGCTTACTGAAAACGTTTACATGTAGATCTATCTCTCATAGATTAAGGATATTTCAGAATTTATTGATATTGGTTAGCTATTATAAGTCCATTATTCTTTAAAAAGTAGTTACAAGTTTTCGTCTACTAATCAATTTGAATCTTAAAGGTGCATGTTTGCAGACGGGCTAAAGTAGTATTAATTGTCTTTAAAAAATCTATTTTATAAAAAACCTATTTTAAAAAATATTAAAAAATGAAAAAAATATTAAAAAGATAGCAATTAAAACTAAGATGGACGAATTGTTAAATTGTCGAATTGAAATTGAGAGGTATGTCCACTAAAGTCCCACTAAAGTATGGAGATAGTATAATAAATTACAGCTAGATATCTGAGAAACACTGCTAAGTAGCAGCTAGATCGCCTCTTACCATGCCAAGAGCATTCTCTACATCTTTTTAGCAGGCTGTTAAGAGGAACTTTGAAGTGGGAAGGCAGCCTAACATTAAGACCTTGGAGATTGGATGTTAGAGAGACGGAGGAGGCGTTTGGGTGGAAGCCTATATCCTTTGAGGAGACGGTGAAGGAACTAGTTGAGCGGTACTTGGGCTTTGTGAAGGCGGAAAAGAAGTGACGTGGGTTATTCTTTGTCTTTTATCTGTAAAGTTCAAGTTTGGCATGACACATCAAGTAGACTAACACTGGTGTTGACCCTCTCCAGAGTCTCATATAATTGGAGGAGGGGTTTTTGCCCATCTTGTACTGATGCTGTAAGGGATCCCAAATGATTCCCGATATGACCTGTACCTTGGAGGGACGTCTGAAAAATCCGTTGTTCGAAAGTATTTTTCATTAGTTGCAACACTTGAGTGAACCTCTCAACATATGTCAGACGGCCACTGACTTTGGTGTCGGCGTTAGCTGCAACATCATAGAAAGCCTTCAAAACCCCACCAAATTTTATACAAGTACCCAACAGAGCGAGTACTACCGTGTTTATCGATAGTGGGTCAGTCATCTCGGAGACATGGATTTTGGACGTAAACAGCGATTGCGTTCCACTCTTTCATATCGTAGGTAGACGACCTAGGTTTCAAGTTGAAACGCAAGGATGTCGATTTCGGGTTAGGCTCGTGTCGTTAATCGGATACTCGTATATTAAGAAAGTTTTGGGGAGTACGAACAGAAATTGAGAGTATTCCACGGCGAAAACTAGCAAGGCTATAAATATAAGGCTGTTGTATTCGTCGGAGTTGACGAACTGAGAAGATTTCCTGCCTGAATCGTACATAGGGCCATCTAATTGTTCAATTGTCGGGAATTTCTGCATAGGGAGTCAGTTATGGTTTCAGAGGGTCTAGTCTTTGGGTGTTATCCGTTTTGTCAGTTGATGTACCTATGGTTTGTCTCGTCACGGGGTACATCTCTCGACACAGGGATAGAAGTTATACTTTAACTTCAAAAATGTCAAACTCTCTGACTAGACACACCATCCGGCGGATTGTGCTCACGTACTCGGCCACCAGTGACCCTATAATACCACAAATTAGGGATAGGTGTTTCTAGAAACACCTAGGGACTAGATTGCATAAGTGATTTCCATTAAAGGATCCTCTATAGAAACAGATCAATCCTTCCTCTGATTCTTACTTCTTCAGACACACAGACAGAATACAGATTTATTGACATGATCACTGCTTTTCAGACCTATCCCATAATCATTGCTTCCATTTCCTTGTAACAATATGTCCTAGTTTAAGGAATACTTTAAAAAAAAAAAAACAGCTTTAATTTGCTTATTAACTATATATCGCCTGAATAATATACTATAATATCTCGACTAGCTCATAATTGCTCCGCCATCGACCAGAATCGTAGATCCTGTTATAAAACCAGAGTCTGGGCCGGCCAGAAAACTATTATAATAGGATCTTATCAGCTAAAAGCACAATTTCATTTGCGATAGATTCGGAAGTAGAATGCAAGCTGAGAATAAGAACTAGAGGGTCTCTCATACGTACCTGACAGCATTGCTGATATCTGTGGGGGTAGCCAGCCTCTATAAGAATGGTATAGATTAGTATCTTGACAAGACAAAATGGGATGCTCATAGAGTGGTTAGTTGGCTTACGCGTAAAGGAACGAGGTTGTCCGTATATTGCTTGTGAATGTCGGTTTTGGTCAATCCTGGATTTTGAGCATCCCCATCTATTTGATCCCAGATATTCGTATCTACAATGCCTGGGGAGTACGTGGCTGCGGTGATCCCATGAGCTGCCATTTCCGTAGCAAAAGCCTGGGTAAGACCTCGTACGGCAAATTTTGAGCTGCTGTACAAGCTTAACCCAGGAACGGCTTTAAATGCAGCCGTACTTCAATATTTGAGGGTCAGTACCTTTTCTCTCTGTTTGTGAACCGCTAAAAGAACGGGCATACCTCGCAGCACCAATCAGCTTGCCACCTGTTCCCTGCTTGATGAATTGTCTACTCGCCACAAGGTAACAGTTATAGACACCGAATACGTTGACCTCGAACACTTTCCTGACTAAATTTTCCGTGATATCTAAAATCGGCTTAACTTCTGCAACCCCGGCGTTGGCGACCATGACGTTCAAGGGACCCAGTGCCTCAACGGAGGTTTTGACCAGCTCTTCGACGGCAGAGAGAGAAGTTACATCAGCAATGACGCCGACAGAGTTTCGGCCAAGCTTCTTTATGTCAGCTACGACCTGCCAAAGAGAACACATAAGTTAGCAATGGATTGGGTTCTGAGAAGTCTTTAGGTAAAGAGCTGTGGAATCATTTGTGCACCTCATCTACTGCTGCAGAGTTAGCTTCGACGTCATTTATGCAGATGTCAAAGCCGTCTGCAGCTAGACGCAAAGCGATAGCCTTGCCCCTAGAACGAGATTTATTATCAGCGGGTAAGATCTGTTATGACAGGTGTTTCTGAATTGCGTAAAGGCCAGACTTACAGCCCACGACATGAGCCCGTCACAATTGCCGTACGTCTATCGGTCAATGACATCGTGTTATTTCCAAACTGATATCTAAATTCTTTTTGATGTAAGTAGGTGTTGGAAGTTATGTCACAGGAAAGTGTTTTGAGAGTCAAGATAAAAGGGCACGCTGCTGGAGGCATCAGCTATTGCCTTTATATACAAATCGACAATTTAAGGGATCTCAGCATTACAAAATCGTGCGTAACACACCGCTCGGAGGCCTGCTTGACCCCACCTCTCATTCGGAATGGAGAGTAGAGGAGCAGAATTATTTGCCACGGTTCAGATTGAGCACCCATTCTCTGTGAAGCCAATTTGCTTATTCCCGCAGCTTTAGTCGGCAAGCGGCTCATTACCCCAAACCCCAAGAATCAGATTCCGGCAATCTCCAGATGTATGGGGTCGTTATGTGATCGGGAAAGTATCCGGCGGTCGACGGGAGCAGCACTGTTCCATGGAGAAAGCGGGGTAGCTGGCCCAACATCGGCTATGTAATATGCTTGATAAATTCTATCGCAGCTTAATAAGTTATTATCAGTTTGGATCTGAATAAACCAATACTACAGTTTTATGGCTACCCTAGAAAGCATTGTGTTTTAAAAGAAAACAACATATAGCGTTTAATCCCCGTCGACCCTATCCATAAGCTCAAATAGATAAAAAGAATACTATTAGTTCTATTACAAAATAGAAATATAATTCGTAATATATCAATGCGTTGGTTCAGTGGTGAAAAGATAAAAGCATGTATTCGTTCCGGATAATTTTAGGACGATGACATTCAGTGCTTAAAAATATAATAGAATTTCCAGTTTTATGAATTCTATATCTTTTTCTGAGTGAAAGAGTGGAGATGCAGGCAGTACGGAGGAAACCTGCAAAATCACAATTTTCCACCCAGGGACAAAGGCTCGTGCACCACTTCTACAGAAATTTCCTAAACCTTCTCAGACTTTCCCATGAACCAACCAATGTATTTCTCAAGCAAGGCCGGTGTTACCTGAGTATCAGGATCGGCTGGTTCACGGCCTTGGTTAAGATATTTAGATAGAGCGCTTTCCGCATGATCCTCAGCGTCGTAACCATAAACCTCGAGGACTGTCTGAGGATCGCCATATAGATTGCTGCTCCTCACGTAGTATTCGCCAGACAGCTCGGCTTTCATGGCCTCATCACGAGCGTGTTGATCTGGACCATCTGGCAAATGCCAAATGGCACCATTGAGGAATGAGACCTGCTGCTTCATATACGCTTTTGGCATACGTTCTTGCTCGTAGATCCGCACTGCCTCCAGTATACTCATTTTACCTTCCACCACGTTGCCGATGCACTTTCCAAGGAATGCACCGTCTTCCATGGCTGTGGCAGCTCCTTGAGCCATATGATTGACCATTGAATGAGCGGCATCTCCCATAAGGACAACATTCTTCTTAGGAGAGGACCATGATTGCAAGGGACCAGTGACCATCAGTGGCCATCGAGACTATTATATCGTCAGCTTTATCAGCTTTACGACTACCGGTTGATCACTTACTGTATCAGGAATCATGTCAATTATATGTTTAATGCGAGGATCGAAGCCCTTGTATATCTCCCTCATCTCTTCAGTGGGAATATTCGGTTGCATTGTACGCAGCTTATCCGGTAGATGGTGAGAAAGGACGAGATTGAGAAGGGTGCCGTTGCTGATAGGGTAGGTGATAATATAAGCATTCTCTCCCATCCAAACCTCCATTGTCTTTCTCTCTACCAGCTCCTTTGCGATTGGATCTTTGCGAATCTGGGAATACGGTACAATGGCGCGGAATGCGCAATTTGTAGTTGGCGGTTCGGGGATAACATCCGGGAAGAGAGACTGTCTCGTCACACTGTTGAGGCCATCAGCGCCTATGAGAAGATCAAACTTGTAGGCAAGCCCTCTTCTAATTTTCACTGTCACGCTGTCCGCTGCCTCGTACTGAATATGCGTGACCGCCGAGTCGATATGTAGCTTTGCCCCGAGTGACTGCGCAACAGCCACGAGGCCCTCATGAAGGTGAGCACGGTGAACGACCCACCACGGCCGGCCTAGGGAGTGTTCCAGAGTTCCGATATTCGTATATCCGACACTCGTTCCATCTTTCCGGCGCATGTTCAATTCCTCAAACTGCACGAGGTTCTCACCGATGATCTTGTCCACTCCCCATTTTTTAAGTAGCCCAGAGACGTTCGGCGTCACCTGAATTCCCGCACCAATCTATAATTCGGAATTGTTAGGTTGGCTGAATCAAATTCTTCAACTAAAAGATAGATTAGTTTACTAACTTCTCCTAATTTCGCTGCTGCTTCAAGCACCGTAACTTGGGCGCCAGCTGTTCTGAGAGCAATGGCTGCCGCAAGCCCTCCAATACCAGCACCCACAATGCCGATTTGGAGCTCTTTGGAGTTTTGTGATTCCTGCTTGATTTAGTATGATGATTCATGTAAACAGTTAGGATTTCGTACCATCCCGAAACCAAGGTGTAACATCTATTTAGACGCAGAAAGTCCGACAGTTCCACAATGCGATTACTCGATGGTTGGCGGTTTAAGGGGTTGACAGTTTGGCAAATGTTATAATCCCTCCCTTTCTGCGTTTCTGCGGGAATGGCAATATTTGAGCTCTTCGAATCTTAGCTCATGGTTATTTTCGAACCATCGTCCATCTCAAAACGGGGAGTTAGGATCGGGGATAGGGGAAAGGCAGCAGACCCAAATCTCTTGTTGACCCAGAGACTGAGGATGCCATTAGAACAGTAGCGTTAATACATGAATGATATTTCCCTAGGATCAGTTTCAAACACGCTCGCTCTACAGATTATTGAGCTCAAAACCAGTTTGTTCCCAATAGCATATTTACACCGTCTCTCCATCAGCACAAGAGTATGGCAACGAAAACAATTCTAGTCTCTCACCTCGGAGGCATTGAAGTTGGATATCGACTATCCGTGGCACACGCCGATCTCTCGAAGCCTACAATTATCCTCTTTAACCCATTCACAGCTACGGCGGATTACTACCAGCCGGAATTCAAAAACAAAGATCTGACGGACGCTGTCAACCTTTTGGCCATTGAACCTCTCGGCCATGGCAAAACCAGGACCTACAAAACAGGAACATTCACGTACTGGGACTCTGCTATTATGGCTCTGGAGCTTCTCAGCACCTTGGGTATTCAGCATGCCTTCACTCTTGGAACCTCACAGGGAGGTTGGATTGCTGCAAGAATGTCACTTCTGGCACCAGAAAGAGTGCATCCCGGGATTTATTTCTTGGCGAAAAACATCTGCTAATACTTCTTGCGTAGATTCGGGGGATAATTCTCATTGGTACGTCCATGGATTACGAGTCTTCAAGAAGCCGCGACCTTGGGTGCTGGGACGGCCCAGCCGCTTGCGCAGGGCTTGTCGCATTGCATATGAATCCTACTCCTGCTCATGACTTCGAGCCTGGCGACTCTTATTATGACTTCCTTGTGGAGATCGGATTTGGCAAGAATGTGACAAAGACGGTTAGGGATTACTGGGCTAAGATCATCAGAAACAATTACAACGGCGACGAGGGAAAGAAGAGAATAACTATGGCAGCTGTGAATCTTGTCAGTCGGGACGGCTTACATGAGAGAATACCTAGCATCGTATGTCCTGTGTTATGGTTACAGGTAAATTTACTCTTTAGATCTCTTGGCCGACAGGGTCTTTTTTCCTTTTTCGGTTTTCCTTTTTATTTTATCTTTATTTTATTTTCAGAAACACACAAACCAGTTTTGATGCTAATGGATAATATTTCAGGGCACAAATGACGTGGTATTTAGTATCCGAAACGCAGAGGAAGAGATTAAACTGTTTACCAACGCTGCTAGTACTAGGCTTGTGCGTTTAGAAGGGGGTGTACATTTCTTGAGCTCTACACATTCCCAGGCGGTACATCAGGAGTTGTTAAATTTTATACAAAATGGGAAAAGGGAGAGCGAGACTTCATCTTGAGGGTAGGGTGTCTTTGACAGATGTTGATTGAGCCAAGTTAGTCGGGCTATTCTAGATTGTTCACCTCTGCGCTTTGATCTCTAGCGGGAATTGCAGTATCAATCGTTATTCCCGTCCCGCGCTTTGCATCTGTCGGGGAGTTAGTATAGCCAGAGCAAGTTCATCATTCCCGTCTAGCTCTGACTGGCGGGAATAAGCTCCCAAGAACGAAAATCTCACCAACAAATCCGCGGGGGGGGCATGACAAAGCGTTTGTTATTAACACAAATAAATTATGCCAACTGAAAGTAATCTGAGTTTACTAAACACCTAGCCCTTCAAAAGTAATCTAAGAATTCAACTTCTATTCTATATTTATAATTATAATTTATATAGTAATTATATTATAGACAAAACTTATAACTACCTATATTTATTAGAGTATTCTTATTAGTCAGCTTTCTTTTTAGAGCTTTCTAAGGTCCTTTTTTAATTTCTAATTTTTAACATTCTTTAAATAAGTAGATGCCTCAGGTTCAGTATAGAATCTAGAAGGTGATTATGTAAGAATAATCTGAAAGTATTCTGGCTAGATTATTTTCAAACTGTATATGTAATCTGAGTATAATCTGAAAGTAATTCGAGGCTGAATTACTTTTACCAAACAGGGCCTTATATTGTAATATTCTAGGTAGGCCGAAGTCAGGATTTATGCTCAAGGGCCTTCGGAATCCATTATAAGACCAGCCGTATCTCCCCTACGGCTCAGAATCCGACGAGAGCGCCTTCAGTCATTCCATTTCCCCGTTTCATCATATCTGATTCTTCCATGCTCTCCAATCTCCGATATACCCCGGGGTCCTGATTCCAATTGGCTCAAGTCATGAGTGACTTAGAGCAAGACCATGGATCCAACCCCAGGACGTACAGCCCGGGCTCCTCGGCCCCAACTGGCAAGAGACGACGAGTAGCCTTGGCATGTAGTAATTGTCGACACCGGAAATCGCGGGTAAGTTATCTTTCGAACCCTCTGGTTATCAGGCATGGGAAAAATAGCATCTGACCACCTCTTGAAATCTATAGTGTGATGGGGGTCGTCCGAAATGTTCGTTGTGCAATGACTTGGGGTGTGAGTGCTTTTATGAACAAGCTGGGATAGCTTCAAGTCTAACTCTTGGAAGGGGGTATGAATTTAAGCAGTCTATCACGAGTCCAGGCACG
The DNA here is from genome assembly GCA_037952705.1 of Haplographium delicatum. NCBI lineage: Eukaryota > Fungi > Ascomycota > Leotiomycetes > Helotiales > Hyaloscyphaceae > Haplographium > Haplographium delicatum. Next base: position 36,554 of record JAPZPC010000210.1, read on the forward strand.
CAGACCTAACATTATCAAGTTATATCTCTCGGCTTGAGCAACGGCTCGAGGATATTGAGAAGATCCTGAAAACACTTCAAGGCTCACAAAATGTAGCCCAGTCTGACGAATCCTCCCCCACCCAAAAGGATGTCAACCTATTACTTGTCAACAGAGCATCAATTGTGGAAGAGAGCAACACTCCGCCGCGAGTTCCTTATACCCCTGTCAATGAGATCGCTGAGATCGGTGAGATTGACACGGCCGAAGATTCGATTGATGGAATGGGAGCCATTAAATTCACAGACGAAGAAGACTGTGGTTATTTCGGTAGGCTCGGCGTCTCCGAATCCCCGAATCTCTGAGTCTCGCTGATTAACCCCAAGGTCCATCCTCTAATATTGCTTTCGTCGGACACATCTCCCGTGCGATAATGCGAGGAATTGCCTCTAGCCCGGTTGTCCCATCACCAGCAAATCGTGTGCGCGTATCCACGGAACTGATAAGCGTCTCTCGTCGACATAATGCATCGCCAGAATTGAATGGAAAAGGCTTAGACCGCTCATACAGCGGTGTTAATATCTACACCCTACCCTCCGAAGATCGTGCTTGGAACCTGATCGTGAAATATTTCATGAAGACTGGGCAGCTGTTACCATTTATTCATGAGCAAAGCTTCTGTGAGACATATTTCCAGATGAAGAGAGATAATGGCAACAAGGCCCGAAGAACTTGGCTTGGACTTCTGAACATAGTATTTGCTATGGCAACAACCCTGGCTACAGATAGCGATGTGTCGTCGGAGGAGAGGATCAGGGAGTCGGACGTATACTATCAAAGAGCAAATAGCCTCTGCGATAAGGAATCTAAGCGAAATATAAGCGTTGAATTAGGCATGTGAAACTCCCCCAATGCAACCAAAGTTGGATTACTTCTAAAACGGCAAGCTTATGTATAAGGTGTGCTGACTATGCGTACCAGTGCAATATTTGCTTATATCGGGACAATATCTTCAGGGTACTCAGAAATCTGTTCAGGCGTGGACTGTTCACGGTTTAGCAATCACAGCTGCGTTTCAGCTAGGCCTCCATTCCCCCAGGGCAAATCAAGATTTCTCTGATCTGGAGTGTGAAATTCGAAAGCGCGTTTGGTTTGGTTGCATTTTACTAGATCGGTAGGTTTCAACTTCCCAACGTATCAATGGCTTATAATGGGCCACCCAAAGGACTTTGAGCATGACTTTTGGCCGTCCGGCTATAATTCCAGAGACTTACGTAAAACTTGATCTTCCCAACACACTTATACAGATTGTTGGGAATACCACAGAAAATGAACCAAGCAGCCAGATGGATTCAATTTTTTATACAGCGACAATGTAGGATTGCTATATCTGTCCCTTCTTGAGATGATGTTAATACAGTTGCAACAGAAAACTTTACAGCGTGATGTACCATATTATTGATTTAAGTTATGGGCAAAACCTTGGATTTAAAGATTCTTCGACCGACATAGAAGCCGTATCCTTAGTCCTTGAAGGGGAGCGTCTGCTGGACGAGTGGAAACAACAACTGTTGCCTCTGCTATACTTTCATGTCTCCGAAGTACCATTTAACTCTAATGACCTCGAAAAGATGGATATGAATAGTCAGATTCTCGAGAGGTTCAACATTGTACTGTCACTTCGGTTCCACAATCTCCGCATCTTACTTCATCGCCCACTGCTCGAGAAATACTTGGATACTTATAATGGAAATAGGGGTCACACTGAAAGTCCCGGGAATAAAATTCTCCAACAAGTGGGCATTAATAGTATCCGAACTTGTGTCAACTCTGCCAAAATTATCATTTCTATCGTGCATACAATAGCCTCCTCCACTGGCTGGCGGTGTGATCTGCTAGGTGCTTGGAACTATTCTCTTTTCTACAGTAAGTATTACTAGGGCCCTTTGTTCATGTTTGCCCCCAATGTGTATAAGATACTAAGCATAAAAAGCATTTAATGCCGGTCTCGTTATCTTTGGAGCTGTGCTTATATCCTCAAAAGACGGTAGTCGAGACCCAAATTGGGACTTTGTGGAACAATCTCTGCAGTACTTTAAGATGGCAATTGAAGCACTACAAAATCTTGATCGTGGAAACAAGGTGGTTGATCGTTGTGTACAGTATCTCTCACAACTATCTTTCATTCTAACTAGTGGTACGTGTGTCTTTTCTCCACTGTTCTGCTTTTTAAATCAACTTCCTAAAAAAGTTATAGTCTACCAATCTGATGGGATGTTAAACTACGACTTCCAGAATAACAATTCTGTGACTTCTGAAATTGACTCTGCGAGCCTATCGCAACAGCTGCAGCCACTGAATCAGTTACCTACGGACATGGATCTCAGCGAATTTATGATAAACACTGATATGGATTTTTTGGGCAAATTTTATGATGCTAGTCGACAATTTGGAGATGTGATTTGTTAAGTTTAGAGGTAGCATAAGTTTTGAACATGCGTATATCTCAGAAATACGAATACCAAAAGTTGCTGAACCTTTTCAAATGATATTGAATAATATAAATAACTCTTTGAATTGACCTTGATGTCTGCAGTAAAGGGCCATTTGATAGTGGAGCGTTCAAGCCATGCAAGCTACTTAGGTTGTTTTCTACTAACTATTATTACAATTTATTAGACCTACAACGAATTTTCCATAGCCCCTTTCCATTTTTGATTTTCTAGGTTCTTAGGCCTCCTTTGCTGCCGGGCCGATAGTCCCTAACTCCGCCTATAGCCAAGACTTGAAATATGGCATCACTCGGATGAGAACGTCAGCTCGAATAAATGGGGTCTGTCTCCAGACTTGTATCTGATCTTAAATCTTCGCACCACTCCTTATTCATATTTAATTCAATGTTAGATGTGTATGATCTGCCATCCTCAGTCTTTTGCCCTTTTTCCGTTCGCCTCTGCGACTCTCGAGATGGCCAGCGAAAGATCTCCCCAGGCAAGTGAAATTTACGGCAGCGCCAATCACATACGCTCTACATTAACAAATATTACTCTTTAGATTAAAGATACGTCTTTATTTATCCAAAAAGGTTACATTAATGGGGAATGGGTAGATGCTCAGTCAGGAAGGACCTTTGACGTTTATAGTAGGAAACAAAGTCGCCGAGAAGCAGTGCCAGCCTTATAACTCTGCCCGTAGACCCCGCAACGGATAATGTCATTGGCACCTGCCCCGAGTTCGCCAAAGCTGATACCGAGCGGGCTATTTATGCTGCAGAGACAGAATTCACGTCATTTCGAAGCACTACTGCCCGAGCTCGGGCGTCCCTCCTTCGAAACTGGTACAATTTAATCCTGGAGAACGCTGAAGATCTGGCACATCTTATTACGTGGGAGAGTGGCAAAGCTCTTTGTGATGCCAGGGCAGAGGTAACGTATGCCGCCAGTTTTCTAGAATGGTTCAGCGAGGAGGCTCCGAGAACGTACGGAGACGTGATACCTGCAAGCATCCCTGGCAATCGTATAATTGTGGTCAAAGAGCCAATAGGCGTGTGCGCATTGATTACACCGTCAGTATTACGAACGAACGAATGATATCTGAGTCTATATCTTGTGACCATTTGTGCTAATACTCAATAGATGGAATTTCCCTGCAGCTATGGTCACGAGGTAGGTGTAAATTCAAAAGTTATCAATTGGAGCGCTATGTTCAGCAAGATTAGAGATTGAAGACTAATAATACTGTTATACTTAGAAAAGCGGGACCTGCCTTGGCTGCTGGCTGCACTGTGGTTATCAAGTCTCCAGGCGAAACACCATTCACAATCAACGCGATAACTGAGCTTGCTAGCCGTGCAGGCATTCCCAACGGCGTGATAAATATTGCTACCGCCTCGTCGAATACTATTGAAGTTGGTCACGCGTTGACCTCATCTCCGGTTATCCGAAAAGTATCCTTCACTGGCTCTACAGCTGTTGGCAAGCTATTGATGGGACAGTGTACTGAGACTACTCTCAAGAAGGTGTCTCTAGAGTTGGGGGGGAATGCACCGTTTATCGTTTTCAATGATGCAGACATCGACATGGCCGTTGATGGGGCTATTGTCAGCAAATTCCGCTCTTCGGGCCAAACATGTGTTTGTGCAAACAGACTCTTCGTCCAAGATGGCATCTATGATGTTTTCGCTGCCAAACTAGCCGCCAAAGTTCGCGAATTCACGGTTGGCGATAGCCCCAAGACCGACGGTGTGACCCACGGGCCACTGATACATGGCCGTGCCGTTGCAAAAGTCGAGTCTCATGTACATGATGCTGAAGCTAAAGGAGGGAAGGTCCTCGTCGGAGGTCAAAAAAGGCCTGACTTGGGCCTTAATTTCTTCGAGCCAACTGTGATCACTGACATGACAGAGGATATGCAGCTAGCCTCTGATGAAACGTTTGGTCCGTTAGCAGGCCTGTTTCGATTTAATACTGAACAGCAAGTGATTACACTAGCTAACAAGACTGATCTGGGTCTTGCCGGATACCTCTTCACCAAAGATGTCCAAAGAGTTTGGCGTTTATCAGAGGGTTTGCAGGTTGGAATGGTTGGTGTTAACACAGGCTTGATTTCAGACCCCGCTTCACCGTAAGTTTGTGGTGCTGTTTCCGACTTTTAAAACATTCCCTACCTGTTAAACCTCCATTATAGCCGATCCGGACTAACTTTGAAGCAGATTTGGGGGCGTTAAATCCAGCGGGATCGGGAAAGAAGGAAGTAAGTATGGAATTGACGAGTATTTGATAATGAAGGTTATAACGCTTGGAGGAATAGGTATATAGCATGAGTCAGGAATAGTAGTCTATTCTACCTAAGATTCAATTTCTAAATACACCGTTTCATAAGCAGCCTAAAAGGCGTGAAGTTTAAGCTTAGTGTGATTTGTAGGATTAGGAGTTTATATTGGGGGTTTTTTTTTGGTTGGAATCCATACTATATTTAACTACTCAATCGCGCTATGTAGAGAACTACTATTATACAAATAAAAACTCGTGAACCTTATATCGCCCCACCAATAGAACCACAGTAGCAAAGTCAAAAAGTAAGAAATACCCCACCCTATTATCAGGACTAGGAATCTGATGCCCGTTATTGTCTGCTATCCATGCCCGCCCTGATCCATTTTCATTGCATTTCCAACTATGTACGGTATCATACCCTTGATCCTGATTGCGTATATATTCCCTCTAGAGCAGTCGTTCCTGCTCATATCCACAGCCTGGGGTTATATTTTGAGAGATTGACATGCTTGGTAGCCTGCCTTGAATTGCTCGAGGAGTCCAGCTCCTTCCATAAAGAACACTGTCTATTTAGCCCACTTTGGAGTACTTAGGAGTAGAGTTTATATTGTTATATACCACGCTTATAACTAGCTACATATTAAAGGTCGCCTTATGCAATACGGGTGACACCGTATCTAGACAACCTATATATGGTGTTAGGATATTCGCAACCCAGTTGCGAATATTGTAGTCTTGTGCCACTCTGGCGACCGGCTCTCGTGGTCGTGTTGTCCCTAACCTGCACCTCTTATATCTTATTAATATTCTATTAGAGGCAGTGCCTTGTATAAGATCCTCAGCTCCTATTCATATTTCCTGGCTTCTTTACTATCAATCTTGGCTTTATACTTGACTTGAGTCTATCTGTGCCTATGGACCTTAATAGTACTAGTAAACAAATATAAAACATCTCAAGCCAGATTTAGGCCGGTTAGGGATGTCACTCAACTAGTAGAAAATACCTCGCTGGATGCAAATCAAACCTCTCGGGATAGACAATCCAAGCCGTTCATATAGATTTCTATTATAACTTAAGATAATATTGCAATGCTTATATCGAGATTTATGGGATTCAAGAATCATGCCAGTTGGAGGGGGGGTGGGGGATACTAGACGGTGCTTTCAGCCGACATAATCGACTATTGAGACGCGATGAACATCTCTCGCTGGAGAGGCAAAGAGAGGCTGGCTGGCTTTGTGACTGAGCATAACCTCAAGCGTTCGTTACTAAGAGAAAGAAAGACGTGGCGAAAGGATGGTCACGAGACCAACGATCATTGCCATCCGAAGAATTTGAACATCGGCTATAAAACGTGCCATGCACACGACAGAGCACGGTTCTGATGACACGGCATTTGAGACCATGTTTAATGTCCCACAATCTGGTTGACCAACCGAGACCAGGTTAGTACTGTGTCGCGGAGAGCCGAACGGAACCGTATGCGGCTAAGTTGGCCGTGATAGCTACGCAGAGAAATGATCCCCTAGAGATCTAATAGGGAAATAGCTCACGTTATTCTTTTGTAACTAAGCTGTCCATCTCGCTCCGAGCCAGCCTCAGTAACAGTCAGGCCAAGGCAGTATTAGGGAGGCCAACGAAGTCGTCCGTACGCCGAAGAAAAGAGGAAACCACGTCCCACGGCATGAGTTCCGAAGCAAAATTCGAGCTGATATTCGAGGAAGACCAGCCATGGCAATTATACTAACCCTGAGAAGAAGAACTGTGCTGCGCATCTGATAATATTTCGGGATGTCTGGCTCAGCGGATGGTGACATGGCGGGTTTAGGGACGTGGGTCTTGGCACGGCGGATTTAGGGAAGTGGGTCTTGCCACTGTCGCGGTACAGGGCAAGTATAAAGCCTGAGTTGATCTTGTCTACCACACTCAATATCACGGATTATTCACATTTTACATCCACTAAACAGACTTTTCGCCTTTTTACTCGCAAGGAAAAATCTCCAATGGCCGCGGTCACCTATCAAACGGCTAAGACCAGCTATGTTGCGTATGGCAATGCCAAATTGGCATATCGCCGATTTGGGCAATCAACCGGTGTTCCTCTTCTTTTCCTGATCCACTTTCGGGGTACTATGGATAAATGGGACCCTCTTTTGATTAATAGCCTTGCGGCTGCAAGGCCAGTCATACTACTAGACTACAAGGGAGTTGGCCAGAGCACAGGTCCTGTTGCAACCTCTTTCCGAGAATCCGCCAATGATGTGATCGACTTCCTCTCTTTGATCGATATCAAGGAGGTGGATATTCTGGGATTTTCGATTGGAGGGTTTGTAGCTGAGATGATTGGACTCAACGCCGATCAGAGCAAACTTAAGGTTCGGCACCTGGTGCTATGCGGGACTGGAGCTAGCGCGGGTCTGGTATTGAAGACTCGACAAATTCCTATATGCCTGCAGCTACGCATCAGAATATTGACCTGGCTGAGTTTAAGGAGCTCTTTTTCGCACATAACCCTACAGGAGAGAAGTTCGCCGAAGAGTGGTGGGCCCGTCTGAAGGAACGGAATGAGTCAACCAGTGGAGAAACTCGTTCAGATTTTCTCTCCAAAGGCTGGAAGGATAACGGGGCAGGCTTGCAGGCTCAAGGAGCATCATTGCAAAAATGGTTCAATCCCGAGACTAGTCGAGGGCTAGATGGGTCTTATGGTAGACTCGGCGAGTTGAAAGTACCCGTATTAATTGCCAATGGTTCGGTGAGTAGACACTCTTTCGTTACATACACACTGTAGACAAATTTGCAACAGAATCTTATATTATTGTCTAGGATGACTGGATGATTCCGACAATTAATTCGTTCAATATTCAGCAGAAGGTACTAAACGGTATTCTTATGGTATACCCAGATAGCGGTCATGGATTCCTCTACCAATATGCAGAATCTTTTGCCGAGCATGTTAAGCTATTCCTTGCGGAATAAGTACTATTAGGCCTAAGACTACCCTAATTATCTAGTATAATTTAGAATATATAAACTTGATCTTAATACTTGCTTATATAAACGCAACCGTCCGGCAAAATATACTTGCGCACTTGTACACCCTCCATTTTAACGTACCTGCTTTATGCTGCTACCAATAGTATTTTCCCTACTACAACTAGTCCGACGTGCGAGAACTGTTCTGGTCCCGTGCACAGTACGCCGGGAGGCCGATTGTTGGTGCCTAAGGCTAATTACGGCCTGAGGGCAAATCCTGTAGGGATTTCCCTGATTTTGCCACTGTAGATACAGTGGAAAGAGCCTGCAGAGCTGGAATCGGAGTCGCCGTACGGGACTAATTCTCAGCTGTACAGGGTGGAATCCCCAGCTGTACAGGGCAGCAGAGTCTGTAGCTACAGCATGTGATTCAGGGGAATTAGAGCCTTCAGCACCTATAAATATGGGGTACTCACCACTGTAGAATAAGTCAGTCGGTTTAGTCAATTCAATACAGTTGCTTACGTTAGCTATATGCCCCACTTAAATATAGCCTGTACAACACCGATGCTCCCCTGGAAAGCTGGAGCCCGCCTCCGTCAACTATACTATACAAGTAGTATCCGTATGATGCAGGCGAAGTTTAACCTATATTGCACTAGTGTAAAATTTCTTGATTAACTCGTAAGGTTCGACGCAGCTCGGTAATCTAGCCTGTTTGGGGAATGGGTGATACGGTTGTTTATCTTAGCAATGGACAGTTAAACTTAACCACCAACTTAAAGTCAAGTAAATAATATAATTATTTACTAATCAATCCTGGAAGGAAATGCTAGCAGGGTCGTAAGATCTATAATTTGCTAACACTTATGATATATCAATGAAATAACCTAGTAAATTACTAATTCTAACTTTTTTTACCAAGAGAATTTCCTATGGCGCCGAATGAAATTTCTCATCCTATCAATCAGAGGCTTAGCCTACAAATTGCTGGGAAATATTCAGGTAAAGCATGATGTAAGCTTATTTACACATGGAGGAAGCTTACGAATGTCCACTGAAGCCTAATACATGGCGCGGATAATCTTTCTCTCCCGGCCTGATTCAGAAAATAAATAAAAAATAGATAGTCTGTTATCGGCCTTATTTCTCATCTGTATGTGATACAAGTCTCGGCTTATTATTGGGTTTCAAATTCTGTTCGTGGCTTGCAAAGAGTGTTATCGTGCAAAGCAATACAAACAGCCTGTTTACTAATCCACCTATGTAAATGGATGAAGCATAACTCTTTACATCAGGTGGATCCCTTTTATCAAGCTCAAGGTCCAAAAAATACTTTTAGATGTTCACTTGGAGTTCCATAACTCTGTTGTTCTCTCTTCTAAGCTCAACATCTCTCTAGCCTCTAATATATTCCCTAAACGCGTTATCTCAGATAAAGTGGTAACTCACTGCTCATCTTAAATTCTATAAAGCAAAATGGCAGATGAAACTATTATTAGTAAACTGCTTGAGCAGAACAAGTACGAATAGACGACCACAATATTAGATATATCTTCTAATTTCTTTTCTTCTTCTTAGAAGTGCTGTCTCAGCTTATTAACCTAGGCCCTACTTTTCCGAATAGACACCTCTTGGTCTCCCAATGTCCGAAGTCTCACTGAGCAAGCCAGTTATTTATTTTAAGTCTTCATTCTCTCCGCTAAGTTAGATCGTAGTCACATGTGTTGATCCTCGTATATCCCCTGAGAAATCTTTGGATTTAAGACCAAGTAAGTCTTGCTGGTATCTTTGTGAAGGTAATAGAGTTTCTAAGTGCATTTCCAAAAAAAAACAGTTGGACTACTTATTATCCGTAATGTCTGTGGCCATGTTGCTCCTGCCATAGATGATATCGTGTCCCTAGAGTTGCTTCTTTATTTTAAAATATTTTGATTGTTCATCACATAGGTATGTCACAACTCACACTGTCCTGATTCCATGTAATTAAATACCTAACGAACTCTTCCATCTTAGATTGTGGAGCTCTTCTATTGAAGGATAACAACGTCCGCGACTTCATTAAGAAAGAACTACCAGAAGCTAAACGTCAACAACATGAAATTTGGAGGTGTAGCTGAGTAAGAGCTAATTTATTTTCTTCCAAAAAAGAATTTCTTCTGAATGCCGGTAACTTCCTACTAATTTGCCATAGTATCACACAAAGTGTCAAGGACGATTTAGCTATTCTTAGGGCTTCTCCTCTAATCAGGAAGGAGCTTCAAGAGCATTCGTATGGTACTGTGTTAGACATCAAGACTGGAAAAATGACTGAGGTTTAAATATGTCCTAGCCAAGCTTGAAGGATGAAACAATACTAAGACATTCAGTCATTACAGGCATATGTGCAATGAAAGCGTTTTTCGAGTCATGTAATCACTCACCCATTAATTACTGCGAACGACTTACTAGTAAACTTCCCTTCATTTTATTACTACAATCTTCTCCTCAGTCTACATTTTACTTTCGCCACGCAGAGTGAATCCGCGAGTGTTTCTATCAATACGAAAAGTCCGAATTTTTTTATACTAGAGCTTGAAAGTAGACCCTAGCCCTACCCTCAAGAGCCAGTTTACACACCACAATAATACATCACGTGCCAGAATAATTCGGCGCGGAAAAGTTATCTTACGGCTGTCCTCCAACCCCGCCTTTCTGAGCACGCTTATCTGTCGCCTCTTGGAAAGGCACCAGCTTACCACAATTCTAAGGAATGGTACCTCCCGAACCTTTAAACGCCACCACCCTCGATCTTTATAGACCAATCGCCCTTGCCCTTATCCTGATTATCTGTAGAGGCTATGGCGCCTCCTCATCAAACCTCGTGTCTCGCCTGCGTCAAATCTAAGCGTCGCTGTGATGTTGGACTACCTAGATGCGAGCGATGTACAGTGAAAGACCTTGCTTGCGAGTATGCTGGAAACAACCGCAAAGCTCCTATAGGTATATCAGTCCGCAACGAAGACCAGATAGATGTATCTCAGACTGGCAAAGGGAGGCTCGCCGACGAAAGTCATGATATTCTCAATAGTATCTTGACTCCAGCGGCAAGTGGAATGGGTGAAAGCGCTATATGCTATTTTGATCCTGCATGGCTGGCATCGACGCCTAGTGCACAAGCAAATCAATCGTTGGATTCGTCCACGTTTTCATCCGACCACCAGTGGTTGTCTGAATCAAACGATATAACTAACTATTGATGGGCACGTCAATACTTCACTTCCGACTTCTGAACCAGGAGACGACTATATTGCAATGGGTGCTATCTATGAGGAACGAGTTCGGTTTGCATCTCGCCAACTTAGTAGGCATCCTGAAATATTCTACACTCGTGGACAGAACCCATTTATACACCATCGTTCGTACTCGGAACACTTACCTTCGGTTATCTCGGATGCTCTCAGCGCATGCGCCCTGTACAGTCGGAAGAACAGCGCGAATGAATTATTTGTATTCGGCGACATTACCCGGAAGGTCAAGGACTTGGTGAAGATGCAGCGGCCGTTTATGTCGCCAGTTGACTTGCTGGCATCGACACAAGCGCTGCTTCTCTACCAGATCATGAGACTGTTTGATGGCGATATTCGGCAGAGGGCAGATGCAGAGTCGGATGAAACTATTCTCATTTCTTGGGCAGAAGAATTATTAGTCCGTGTTCTACAGTATCCCTCGACTGTGGATCCAGAAGCTCTATTTCAAAATTCTATTCCAATATCTCCATGGAATGATTGGGTTTTTAAGGAGAGTTGCCGACGCACAATTTTGACGTCTTTTATGCTGCAAGGAGTTTATTCGTTTGGCAAATTTGGATATGATTCTGTGCATAAAAAAATCGATAAGTTGGAGTTTACTGCCCAAGTAGCGCTTTGGAATGCAAAGTCTGAGTACCGTTGGCAGGAAATTTTTAAAGAGAAACCCCAGTTCAAGACCACAGTCGGTGAATGGGACAGCGCAACGGAGGGTGCAAAGCCAGAAGATCTTGACGAACTTGGGATAATGATTCATGCCTTGTACAAAGGTATAGACATCATATCTGAGTGGCTTGGGAGAGAAAATATTCCTCGCTTGGGTGTGGAATGGGCAACTTCGGAAAAAGGAGACCTGTGACGCCCTATTGACACCCTATCCTGTGATTAATAACATGTCCCATTTCTCAAAATTATTTCCCAACCCCGTTCGTTTTCTAGCCAAAAAACTGTGCTTAAGGAAATGCGTGAACTCGATCTGAAATGAACGTTCAACCCCAGCCGCTCAGCTTTATAGTCAGGAGGTCCGTTCTTTTAATCATTTCCGACTTAGTCTTGAGTTCCTTCACGTCCCAGCTCGCCCACACAAATTTGCCGGCCAGAAAATCGGACTCTGGGCTCGCCAGCCAAACACAAAAAGCACCTGGAAGACCTGTTGTGAAGAGAGAATATCAGCAGGCTACCACGAAACAGTTTGGCAGAGAACGGACTGGACTCATCAAGCATTCTCATTGGCAATCCTGATGCCCTTGCCATATTAGTTTCAACAAAGCCAGGGTTGAGGTTAAAGATGCGTAGGTCTGGATTTTCATGCTGCACGTATTCCATAATCTTGATGGTTGCAAGCTTTGCGGCGCTATAGCCTGAAAAGTCTTCGATGTACGAGATATGTGCAGATGCTGAACTAACGTTAATAATTGTGGCACCGGCTTGCGCAATTTTCATGAAAGCTTGAGTGGTGATAATTGGGCCTTTGATATTGATCTCAAATCCACGCCAGTAGTCCTCTAAACGTGATTTTGCGAGTGAAGTGTGCACAGACAGGTAGCCAGCATTGTTCACCAGAACATCAACTTTGCCGTAATGATAAAATGCATTTGAGAATGCTCTCTCAACTGCCCTTGGGTCGGTGATGTCGGCTACAAAATAGTCTACCTTGGTTGTTCCGAGGGATAGCTCAATCTGAGTTGCCTTGAGGTGAGCTTCGGTGCGGCCAATGAGTATGACTACTGCTGCTTGAGCGTTCAAGAACGCATTTGCAATGGCTTTGCCAATACCAGTTCCACCCCCAGTTATGAGAATAACCTTCCCTGCTGCAGAGAGAGTGGGGTTGCTGGGAGAAATATCGGGGTATGGGGAGCGATGAGATATTTCTGTGAAGGAGGGATACATTGGGGTCGTCATAATAAGTGTAAGAATAAGCGGTAACAAGGAAAATATTTCAATATACTTGAAGTTGTAGAATGAACCGTGGCAACACATTACTTAAGTACTTGCACCTAGGCCTGGAGCTTCGAAACAAGTTCCACCATGCGCTGTGTTAGCGGAACCCTTCTCCGCTACTGGAAAATGCTGCGGAGCACACGAAATACGAATATCTCGTCTCGTCCCCTAAATACTAGCTCCAAAAATGAATTCAATTATTATTGTTTCTCTTATAATCGACAGTCGTGTTATTGCGGAGGTCAATATTATATAATTCGTTGGCCATTTCCGCTAATGGGTGGAATTTCTGCGGAACTTCTGCGGAGCTTTGATCAGCACCTCCTGCAATTTTTGCTTAACTAAAGCAATCTAGTTATACGCCGCAATAGTTGTGGAAGAGATATGAGAGAGAGTCGAGAGAGCCTCGGGGTTGATGTAAACATTATAATGACGTCGGTAACGCGGAACCTCGTAAGTAAACGCGGAGCTTCCTTTTTGGCAATTAATCCATCCCTCTGGCAATTTATATAAGAAAATGGAGTCCAGTTTTTCAGTGCTCTCTAATATTATCTTCCAATCTTTAGTATACCTGATAAGTCTCATTACGAAGTATACTTACATAAAAATAAGACTACAACCGCTCACCATGCCTGCTATCAGAAAAGTCGCTGTTTTCGGAGTATATGTTTCCCTTCCTATTACATACCTATATAGAACTTATAATACTAATCACTGGTTTAGGGCTCTGGGACGATGGGCGCTCCAGTTGTTGCGGCCCTGCTCAAGGCAGGATTCGATGTAACCGCCATTAGTAGAATAGAGTCTGCGGCGAGCTTTCCTGCTGAAGTTACAGTCAAAAAGGTTAATACCACCTCTATGGATGCCCTGATCAAGGCCCCGGAAGGTCAGGATGCTGTCGTCTCTACTATTGGTACAGCGGCAGCTGGCTCCCAGAAGACGATGATTGATGCGGCTATCGCCGCTCACGTCAAACGGTTTATCCCCCCCGAATTCGGCTATAACCTCCAGGACGCTCGGGGTACGAAAGTTGGTGGTATATTAAAAGCAAAGATTGACATTATCGACTACCTTATTGAGCTCTCTCAAAAACATAAATGGTTCACTTGGACAGGTGTGTCTACAGGCACCTTGTTCGATTGGGTAGGCTGAGTGTATTTATTAAAATTTCTAAGATCTATTGTGCTAAAAAATTATAGACTCTTCGTTTTGGCATTCTCGGGTTCGACATTAAGAATAAAACTGCTAAGATTTTCGATTCTGGTAATGAGCCCTACTCTGCTTCTAACCTGTCCTTCGTTGGCAAGTCTGTCGCCGCCATTTTGATGCAACCCGAGAAGACGGCCGACAAGTACTTGACAGTAGCCTCCTTTACTATTACTCAAAACGGGGTCTTATCGATTCTCGAGCAAGAGACTGGCACCAAGTTCCAGATTACGAATGTTAAGACCTCAGAGCTCGAGAAGATTGGAGACGAGATGCTTGCCAAGGGTTCGCCGGCCGCTTTCTTTCAGTATGCTCTTCAGTGGATGTTTGCCGATGGCGCAAATCATGCTGTTAAGGATAATGCGGCAACTCAGCTGCTGGGTTTGGAGGAGGATAATGTAAAGGCAACAATTAAAGAAGTCCTTAGTGAGCTGTGATATTCTATCCATCTTTTTGTTCCTTGAGAGTCGGGCTCGCATATTAGGGAGGGAAAACCAGTCCTTAGCCTTAAGGTTCAGGTTAATTTGACAGATTTTATAGAGAACGTATTAGAAATAAAGGAAAATATTAAACTCTAGAGGACGTTCTCTTTAGTATTCTTAAGTTTCGCCTTAGGTTAACTCTAGGACTTAACTTTTTTTAAATTTTATTAACCCTTTAGACAAACCTCGCCCTAATATTAGATTCCCCTATTAAAAAATCCTATTAAGTTAAGGGCTTGACCTGGGGTAAGGGTTAGGCCGAACCGCTGACGCCAAATTAGCAAATTCTAGCCCTAATATCCATAACCAGCCCCTAAACATACTAATCTCGAGTCTAGGATTTGCAGTTTTTATTATAGTACTATATAATTACTGATTCCATAATCCACTTTAGTTATGCAGTGCCATAGACACATACTCAGCAATCGCCAGCAAATTTTCCTCTTGGAGCCGCCGACCGACATGTTGAATGCTCAGGGGAGCACCATCAAAGATATTAGCATCATCTGCAACCTAATTAGTAACTCTATAGAGCTCGTTTATGCTTTGTGAAACTCTCAAGCCTCAAACACAGCTTTATCGTCATTATTGACAGGAGTGTATCCGTGATCCACGGGGTCCGGTTTCTTACTTGCGGTCGTCATTGGCAGCACTACACTCGTATAGTCAAGGAAATTGACCCAGACGGTGTACCCAAAGTACTGGTACAGCTCCCTCTGCGCTGCCCTATATGGTTCAACCGGGCGAATGATATAGTCTATGGCACTACCGCCTTTTGTGAGAGCTGCAGTCGAGTTCCAATATTCCATGTGCTGTTGCTGCATTTCACGCTTTTGGACATTGGCTTGCATGATGCCTGCTGCGTCGTATTGTAGTATCTCTTACGCCATCACTGCCCATCTGAGGAAGGATGGGTTCTTCTAAGAGCGCAAGGGCCTTGTGGGCATCTTTGCCGCATCATAGAGCCAAGTCTTGAAGGTTGTGCTCAAAATATCCTGTGGCTGACTATAGGTTTCCATTCCACGATGTCTTGGCCAAGCTGCTGCATGACTTCAACAACCATATTTACAGCGCGGCAGACCTATCAAGAAGGCGTTAGTGAAGTGGAACGGTGACTGGGGTTATATCAAATTATTAGGCTTCTCTACGGCGGATTTAAGCAGCGGGTTTTATCAGAACGACAGGAGTACTTGATCAGATTGTACAGGCTTGCGCTCCTCCTCCGAGCAGAAACTGAGTTACAAAGCGTATCACGTACTTGGAAAACTTGGATGTTGGCAGAAAGCATCCGTCGAACCGTCATCATAGGCTTTGGGATGTATATGACATATCGGTACTTTGTAGCTGGTCTCTGTACCGAGCTCAGTGGATTAAAAATACTACCTGTATCAACGGAGCCGAGATTGTGGATATCTTGAGAACTATATCTACAGTATGCAGATGGTGAAAAGAAGACAACGCACGTTGACTTCGTATTGATCTGGTCCGCAGCACTGAGGAGAATCGAGTCGTTCCAGAAGTTTCTTATCATAGCATCAAAAGGTGCTGAACAGGTAGAGAGCTATATCAACCCTTTAAGGGCGTCGGAGAACGTTTCTCCTAACGCTGCCTACTATACTGAACCAATAGGACGAGTTTGGCATAGGATGGTTTTGGCATAGTCTAAGTTCATTCTATTTAGCGAATCGTCTGTATTACTATGTTTTATAGTATAGTGAAACCTAAAACTAGTATATCCTTTACGTAAAGGTTTTTCGTGATCTGAACAATCTGAACAATATTTTGGAACTTCTTACTGGTATGAGTAGGAATCTTATTGCTCGCTTTAGGCCTGGACCTTACGCTCGTTCGATCCCTGATTTTAAAGATAACTGCCGGTAAAGGTGGATCCCCGCAATGCGGGGATATGTGGAGCCTTCCAAGAATTCGTTATCACTCTATCATCAGTTAATATGGGTACCAAAATGAAATTACAGAGTGTTCTACTGTACAGTATCGGTTATTCTGAGCTCACGAAATGCGTCATCATCAGCATACTCACACTCTACTTGATTTTATGCCCAAAAAACTTAATCATAAATTCCTTGTTCTCTTCTTTCCCCCTCTTGCTTGGCCGCTGATGCTCCTCTATTCGTACAAGTTCCTCCATTAATCTCTACCTTGGTCTACTACCTCGCTAGGCCCATAATCATCATCACTGTAAACGCTGGCCGTAAAAACTCCCCATACTACCACCATCCTTTGGTGTCTCTAAACACACGACTGCCGCTGGAAATGTCTTCTCACCTCATGAGAATCATCTGTAGCATCGCGTAATATACGCGATCTGCATAATAGTTGAGATGTACTCCATGTAACCTCCTGGCTTCGTTGATGAGTACTGACTTTTCTAAATGATGCATTCGCCTAATCGATGCTTGCTACTGATACCGATATGTTCTATATATTGCTTTTTCGCTCCCGTCACGAACCTTGAGGTCACGTGAATTACCTTATGGCTCGTACGGTAATAAGGTAGTTTGGTCAGACGGTAACGGAAACGGTCAGGGTTCTGCCAAGCAGAATAATTTGTACTGTTCTGCGTTATATACTCCTGAACGCCCATAGTCTAGCTTAACTATTGTAGGGTTTTCCTATTACTTACATAGTCAACCTGAACCCCTGACTTTAAGAGACTGAGGAATAGGCTGCGCAGGGAACCGTGGGTACCCGCAAGAACCGACCCAAAACCCGACCCATGGGTCCGAATGGATCGGGCCCTGAATATAGGACCCGACCCACGGGGCAAGTCTCTAAATTCAGAAAAAACCCATGGATAATACTGGGTACCCAGTAATATCCATGGGTATAAATGGGTACCCAGGGCAGATCCATGGGTATAAATGGGTACCCAGGGCAGATCCGTGGGTACAAATAGGTACCCAGTATTATCCATGGGTACAAATGGGTACCCAAGGTAGATCCGTGGGTACAAATGGGTATCCAGAGGGGATCTATGGGTCTAAGATTAGTATAAAGATTAGTACAAAATGCCCGAACAATAAATTCAGCCTATCGTATTCTATACACATTCCTTGTCGTATTCTGAATATCCCTCGCTGCATCCCATATAGTATTCCGTATCGCAATCGTTATTGTATTCCATATCGCATTCGTTATTGCATTCCATATCGCATTCGTTATTGCATTCTATATCGCATTCGTCATTGTATTCTATATCGCATTCGTTATTGTATTCCATATCGTATTCGTTATTGCATTCCATATCGCATTCGTTATTTTATTCCATTTCGCATTCGTTATTGCATTCTATATCGCATTTGTTGTTGTATTCTATCGCATTCAGTAGTGTATTCTATATCGTATTCGTTATTGTTACCCTAAAAGTACTAGTATATATCTATATATACTTACTCTTGTACTCTCTAATTCTTATATTCTATTATCTATTAAAAACGCTAAACAATTAGCAAATAACGATACTAAAATAGAAAGCCTTAATAAATCTCAATAGTTAGCTTCGAGAGTATAACAAGCTAGTAGGACAGGCCAAGAGAGCAGCAAGGCTACTACTATAACAAAGCATAATATACTAGCTAGTAATATTAATACTAAAATAGACAAGATATAGTCTTTAAATTCTATCCAGGATAAAGGGGATTAATTATACCTTGTTATAGAGTCATTAACAAGGTATTATAGTAAGGCCTCTACTATTATTAAGTTATAGTATAACTTTGTATTAGATATTATAAAAGATAACCTTATTTTAAAACAAGAGTTTACAAAGAGATATGCTCCGGAGATTAAAGATATAAAACAAGCAAATTAACGAACCTAAGCTTATAAGGATACTGCTCGGGCAAGAATACGTGGATTTTAGACTAGCTAACAAGCTATAGTATTCTTAGATTCGTAAGACTTTTTAAGAAACTTACTTAATAAGTTAGCAAAGCTTGTAGCGATAGTACTATAGAATAAAGCTTGTCTAAGGATTAATAATAAGCTTATTAAACGTTAGTATCCTTCTAGCTCTAATAGTATACAGTATAGGTTCGAGGTTATACTACTTAATATAAAAAACACAATTTAGAATCCTAATATTAATTCTTTCTCTAAGGAGACTTTGAGATCTCTTAGGCTATAGATTGGACCCTGCGGTATTGCTAAACAAAATTATAGTAAAGCTATAATTAAGGATAATACAAAAGGGAAAGGGAAAAGGATATTATATAGAGAACTTCTGGGCTAGGCCTAGGAGTTAGGTGCTCTAAATCTTAGGTAATTAGAACGTAATAAAACTATAGCAAGGGCGGCTTATAGGGTCTATAAGGAGTCCAACGAGTCCGACGAGTCTAACGAGTTAGATAAGAGTTATAATAATTATCTACTAGATAATAATAGAGATAATAGTAATGCTAGGGAAGGGTCAAGGGGTACGAAACGGAAGAGAGCTAGCGACCGAGCAACGAATATATCTAGAGGCAAATGTAGATGCTTGGCAGATATTATATTTGTATAGAAGAGTATAGTAATTTAAAATAAAAAGTATACTCTATCTAGGGATATTCGATATCTTGGGGAGTATATTAGTTTTAAATCTATTTATTACTCTTATATACGCGGAATAGCTAGGCATATTGGATTAATGCTTAAGGACCTATCTTGTAATACTATCCACAATAGACTACTTATTGTTTAGGACTCTCGATTAAACCTAGCTATACTAAAGACAGACCTTACAAATAACTGGTTTAGAAAGGCTAATCGACCTCCGCGGCTATCTAATATAATAGGAGTCTATAAGTATACTTATAAAAGCCTAAATAGCGATCTAATATTTAATCCCTAAGATACGCTTAAGCGGTTTTTTCTAGGACAGGGTATCTATAACAAGTTTTAGCAAAATAGTAGCATTAACTTTAATTGTTTTAATTAGTAGTAGGATTTAGACAGTAGAGTTATTACTAATATTATTAATCAAGAATATAAGATATATAATTATTATTTATAGAAAGTAAATAGATATAAAAACAATAGATAGCTTTATACTATAGTTTATTCTATTAGCTAGCAACTAATAAAGACTAATCTATAGTACTATATTGCTTATATCTGCCTTTGACCCGATTACTATTAGCGCCTAATATCTTATCCCTATTATACGAAATATAATACCCTAGGCAATTTTAGTTTCTTTAGGCACTTAGACTTTAATATTAAAGATATATTAGAGGGAGGTCGAGGTATTAATATAATCTAGGGTATAATTTCTTTACTAGACAAGGACTAATATTACTATACTAAGCTACTACCCAAAATGCACAATTACTTAGGGGAATAGTAGGACTTAGTAAAATCCTATAGTAAAGAGGCAGATAGGTTTGTTACTACTATTACGCTAAGTATATTTACTAGTAACAATAAGAGGTATTTTGGCACAAAATAGACACTTATACTATATAGGCAAAGGCAAGTCTATATCTTACTCCTATCTATCCCTTATAGCGCATCGGCTAGACCTATATTAAATAACTATAGATTAACAAAATTTAAGAAGATAATGTTTCCCTAGTATATTAGAATCTAGGAAGATTATAAGACATTAGAGATTTTAGATAGTAGTACTTAGAGTAACTTTTCTAGAAATTATTATAATATAATAGCACTAAAAGTAACGCCATCGGGGTACTCTAACTAATATAGGAGAATACCTTTTAAATTTCTAGCTACTATAGAAATTGGATCCTTAGGCACATTATTAGATACTTTAATTAGATAGAGGAGATAGGACTCCCCTGCTGTTTTAGTAGAGCGCAATATCCTTTTCGGGCCTAACCCTATAAAAGCTCTAGCATTAATTAGCTAGTATTAAGAAAAAGCTATACGAGTTGCCGGAACAACTTTTGGATTTGTTAAAGCTAAGAAAATATAAGCTTTTAGAGAAAAGTTATACTTCTAGCAATTAGAGTAAAAGGATACTATATAACTACCTACTCTTGTTCCTAATAAAGATAATTTTAATTATAAAGAAAATAACCTAACTATCTCTTATTTCCCTAAAGAAGAAGACCTAATAGTAGTTAATGTATTTCTATCTTCTTTAAAAGAAGCTTAAACGTTAATAGGGACTACCTTTACCTCTATGTCTTCCTCTACTTCTGATTTATCTAACCTTAATTTAATAGATTTTAAGAATAAATAGCTAGTTACTTTATATATATATTCTCTTATATATAGGACTATAATTCCTATATATTCTAGGCCGTCGATTAATTGTCTAAGTAGAAGGACTAGTATAGAAATCTAAGAGTTCTAATATAGTTGTCTAACTCTTATCTTGGTATAAATATAGTAGCAGGTCTAGCTCCTCCTCTCTTTTACTATCTTAATCTAGATTAATAATATTATCTATTAGTCTATTATAAAGTATTAGGTTTGCCTAATCCTGTATATTCCTATTAATAAGTAGCTAAGTAGTACGCTATTAAAGATCTTCCCTTGCTTAATTTATAGTCAAGAGATCTTGATTTTAAACTCTATTATACTGTTGCTGTTTAGAGAAATCTTAATAGATCTTTATCCTTATAGTCCTAGACACCTGTAGCTCTGTTTCTTTATTACTAATATAGTAATCTTAGTCCTAGCTATTAATTTTATACCTTTAAATATCTATCTCTTTCCTCTAGATCTTAATCTTAGTAATTATTTTATCTTTACTTATGTTTTGTATATCTAAGAGATAATTAGATAAAAGCTTAGTACTCCTTTCTTTAGTTAAAAAGGAAAAGTAAACTAGAATAAGAGTATAAATAGTTAATAGATAAAGATTTGTATAACAATAGTAATATATATCCCGAGCATAATTAAAGACTTGCTTAATACTAACCCTAGCTATAGGAAGGGTTAGGGTTAGGGTTAGGGTTAGGGGTAGGGTTAGGGTTAGGGTTAGGGGTAGGGTTAGGGTTAGGG